>JAHPZR010022996.1:17500-27238 GCA_019787425.1 Platygyra sinensis | reverse complement strand
CTTATAGAAATAAATATTCTTAGATGAAAACAGTCAATGATTTTGCATTTTAGTTTGCAACTTTTTCGCTACAAAACACTACTGGTCTAGCTGCCGGTCTAGATGGGAAAATCTAGACCGCGGTCAATATCCATTTTAGCCAATCAAATTCGTGAATTTGGTAGTTCCCAGTCCTTGTGAGACAGAGCCATATAATAAACGCTTATAATAAGTAAACACTTATTATAAGCTTGGTGAATAAACGTTTTCGTAAACACCATTTTAGCGTTACATAGCGTAAATATGGTAAAGACACATCACCAGAAATCCACCCAGCCCTCAGCTTTTAGAAGCGTTATCACATATGCCATTTGATACTCAGATGTGATGATATGAAGATTGTCTTAATGCCTCGGCTTTTTTGTCGGTTTGGTGAAATTATGGTTACCTAATTAATTTCTTTTAAAATTTTATCGTATCTAGTGAATGACTGGCATTTTATGGGAACCCCGCTGTTAGGCTTGGCCAAATCTGTTTATTTCAAGCACCTCCTTTCGAAAAACAAGTCAACGAGCGAGCAAATTAGAATCTCTTCCGCCTTTCCGGTTGAGATTTTTGCTGGTGACGTCATTTCCACATTTCACACATGAGGAAAGGCTACCAAGCCTCGGTAGTGCTGAACAAAAAAAATCTTTCGGGAAGAAGGAGTCCCAGTGAATGAAATCAGTGTACTAAGATAATCTAAGGATGAAATTGTATGCGCTAAGTGTCTTACGAAAAGATGCCAAGTCAAAGACGTTGGTGTCAGCCTTTGATCTTTCATATATGTTATATTTTAACAACAACGATGACCTTACGTAAAAAATGTCTTTAGAATTATAGAATATAATAGGATTATAATGAGAAAGTGAATTCTCAGGACAGTATCTGCACTCCAGAAACCCTAATCCTTCTTCACTCTTTTTTATGTGTATGGTTTTCCATTTTCGTATTCATTTTTCTTATTGGTTCACGTGCTTTAGAAAGACCCAGAGGATTACTGATTGGTCATGGATTGATTGACACAAATCGATGCCAGTTAACTAACAAAAAATCGATTGTTAGTGTTTGATCAACTGATTTTCCTAACATTGATTTCATTGATTGTTCATGTCCTGAGTTTGATCATTTTTCACTGGGGGGTAAATGTAGTACCTTGGTTATAGAGGGCAGGGGGATTAAGATAGAACGGCCCCACTCAATCTCATCCTCAGACCCAAGGGCAGAAAGTTGGGTCTGGAGGAAGTCAAACTGACCATAACAGTGTGAAAGATTGTTTCCCTGTGTCTCAAAAGAAGACTGACTGAAATCAAAACATCAGATAAGTGACCATATGTATGGGTGATTAACTATTGTTATTATTTTACACTGGGGATTGAAGGCATTTGATCTGCTCACTCAAGGAACAATTTAAAAATTGTGAAAAATGATAACAGAGAAAGAGAGAAAGAAAAAAATGAAGATTAGTGTAGCTTATTAAAAATGTGTAATCTGATTAGGTTGTACATGTTGTTGATTCCTCAGGATTGCATTGTGCATCCCTGCTACACACGATTTTTTATCATTAGTGCAGGCATAGGCGTGTGCGATCCTGCACAATGTAAAAGATTTCGCTCAAGTGAAGTTTGACACTGAAATGAATGCTAGTTTGAGGGAAATCTCATGTTTTGTACGTGCGCGCGCTCATGTGCGCGCGCTGACGACGCAAAAATCGTGCGCAGTAGGAATGCGCAATGCAAAACTCGGGAATCACCTTAAAACAAGTAAGTATTAAATAAACATTCCTTTCCACACAAGTATGCTCATGAGGCCTTAAGTATACAGTCACATAATACTGAAAATCTTTATTTTGAGTGGCACCATTACTGAAGGTTGTCAGTTGTTAAATGTTCCACTTTTTTGTACCATTAAAATAGCTAAATGAAGTGTTTCATGAATATATTTTTGTGTTGTAGTAGTACCACTTTAAAGAATTGTGAAAAAAGGAATATGTAACAATTAGGACTTGTCAGATCTACATGTATTAGGTTTACAGTACTCTGCCAGTGATCATAATTACCTATATAATTATAAACTTTAAGTATAAATTTAATCTTGTTTTTTTAAAAGGTTATAGATGATTTTTCCCAAAAGTTTTCACCTTCAGTTTGGAAAACAGCAGAGCCAAAGTAAGCACATTAAGGACGTTCGCGCTAATTGTTTCTGCGCATCCTTAATGCGCACGCAAATTCACCTGCCACGTCATGCATAGAGCGCGCGCTAAGTACTAAAATGAACAATGATAGGGCAGATGGCCATTGCTATAGCTTTGCTTGCATTTAACGATCTCGGATGTTCGGTGACCCCTGCTTTTCTTTCAGAAGCATATTTTATTTACAATTTTCTCCACATTGTCCAAAACTGAACAAAAATTAATGTGGGAAGTTAAAAATATTTCAATATTTGTGTCCACGAGACATAGAATCCTGCCATCTTGCGGCTGCAAGGCGCGTGAAAACTATAGTCGCTAAATGCGAACTTGTTCTTTGAGGAACCTCACCAGTTGACTCAATTTGCTTAATAGGTCCATTTAAGCCATATGTGGCAGAGAAAAGTTCCCTTCAAAGCTCTAATTGTAATATCTTGGGCTTGCAGTCACTGTGGCCTTCTTCGCTAACGAAGCCCGATTTACTCAGATTTAAGTGTTTTTCCGGACATGTTTTCTCTAAAACGAAGTCGGTGACCCCCCATTTTTTTTTTTTTTTACATTTCTGACATCACTAACTCATCATCTTTCAATGGTAAAATTTTTCAAGAAAAAATCAATGTTGGAACATTTTGGCGCGAACGTCCTTAAATTGCACATACAAGCATGTAACAGCAAGTGTTACACTAACTGCAATTAATAACATGTCTTGAATTTGTGTTAAAATTTTGATGCTGATATTAATGACATCAGTTGGATACAAATTTTGACTCTCTGTCATTCTTTTCACTCTGTTTTAGCAATATATCTTGGCCAGAATGTGAGAAATATTTGCAAGATTATCAGGTATAATAATTTTATGTTGTGCTTCGTAACGTGTTGTGGCATTTAATTGTCAGGAGTTATTCATACAGTCGAAATCGTCCAGTCTGCTCCCACAGTTAACTTACTATACCATATTTTCCCATGAGTGGTGTATACCCTGGTCCCAGAGGCTTTTCTTGACTTTTCTCTGCATGAGATGGGAGAACCAGCCACATGAGATGAGAGAACGAGCGGCGATAAAAGAAAAACGAGGTTTTTTCTCTCGCCGCTTCGCGACTTGCGTTCGCCGCTTCACGGCTCTGGTTCTCTCATCTCAGAAAAACCTCTGGGACCTGGGTAAGTGGTCAGGAGTAATGCTTGCTAGATATTGGGTTAACCTCGGTGTAAAAACCTGTGAAGTTTTTCTTTGTTTTGTAGCTATTTTTAGGGTTAGGGTCTATTGGGCTGACTTTGTTTTCTTTGTTTTATGTCACTGGTGAGAGTCACAGGTTTTTACACCGAGGATGAGCCTGGATATTTTATTAATATTGATTTTTATACAAACTTCCTATCAAGTGACTGTTCGGTTTAAAATAATGTCAGGTAATAATAGTTTTTTTTGTAATTATGAATGTGACAGAATCCAAGGAGAAAGCTGATGCAATGACAAAAGTATAGAGCAGAACTAGTATGAAACAGAAAATAAGTTGTTTCAGTCAGTTTTTAAAAAGTAAACTAAATTTCCCTTAAAGAAGAGCTGTGTCAACAGTCGTGGTATATTTTTTTGTAGCCTAATTTCAATATATTAAAATTCAAACCTAATACAATAGACCTTAGCTATGAGACTCGGGGCAGCTAAACCCCACAAACCACTGTAGTTATTCCATGGAATACGTCGTACATCAGCCTCTATTGTTCTAGATATATTGTAAAATTGTTTTATTACCTGCGCGCTATTTCTTCCTGGCAAGCAAATAGGGGCTCGAAAGAGACTTGAAATTCCAGCCTTGCCCTTGGGGACACAAGGTAGCTCTCAAAGTTTGCTGCGTGTGCTCTCGGTTCAGTCCTAGTTTGCCCTTTTAAAATGAGGTATCTGTGCAGATGACTTTGCCCCGATATGTTGCCCAGTAAAGTCAGAGTGAAAAGCTACTTGCCCAGAACTGAGGCAAATCTTCCTTTGTCCGGGACAAGGGAGTGGCACTTTTTTGAGCCCTGAGGCGAAACGAAATCTGTCTTTTGAGAGCTGTTTTTCATTTGCAAATGTATATGTGTAGTTTATCGCCTGGTAGATAACACAAGTTGAAGCTGTTGCAACAAAGAAGGGGAAAAAATTGAATTGGATCTTGTAGAGAAATCTGAAGGATTAACTCTGCCCGCGCAGTCAAAAGCCTTGTTACAAAACTGTTAGGTAAAATAACTTGGATTTGTGTTTATTTTAAGCTACTTATTACTGGTGAAGGATACCTTAAGCGTAACAGTGTACAGTGCGACTCATACAGTGGAACCTCGATTTCAACGAACCTCTATTTAACGAAGTCCTCTATATAACGAACGATTACTCTACGTCCCGGTCAAACATTACACAGTAAAATGTATAGGAATAGAATCTAATTGTTTTTAATAGAATTCCTACTGAAATTTCCTTCAAAAAAACTATTCCAATTACTTCTTGTCTGAGAATTAGCTTCAGATCACGCTTTAGAGAATTTGAGCGACTGAATTGTCAATTTGACATTTTCAGTTGTGTACGCACGCTTATCATTTTCTTTTCAAAAATGTCGAGTTTTTCAATTCGAGAAACTCGTAAATGCCCTCCTTTTAGTCTTCTCAGGAATTTTGTTTATTCATTTGTTTCTAAATGTTATTTCAAACTTTCGGAGAAACGAGGAAACGTTTGGACTTTGTCGACCACACCAAGCCACTGCCACACTAACGGCTGATAGTGTAACAATGGTTCAGCCAATGGCAGCTTGCAAGCATTGCATTAGTATGCGAGTAGAATTCTTACTAAATGGAAAAATTATTCTTAAAAAACTAAATATTACAAAGTATTGAGCAAGATAAGATCTCAGTTTTTAAAGATATTACAAGATTAAAAAGAAGACCTCTTAAAAACTTCCAAGGTTGCCCCGCTTCGGGCGACGCAACTCAGGTCGGTCATTTCCACGTCTTTAACAATTCACTACAAAAAAAGTTAGGCCCCTTGGCAACTAAAAGTTCGCTCGAATGAGAGCGCGCATGACTATCTCAGTTTAATAGTATCAAGAATCTGCCGTCGCTCAATGGAGCTATTTCGAAGTCGGCGGCCAACTTTCAAAGCTTTCTACTGATGAAATAGATTTTGAAAATTATTCGAATATACCTTGAAGCCCGTGTATAGAGTATAAATCAGTAAAAAGTCACTCATGACTTTTCTCTTCCAAGTGTGCTGTATTTGTCCCAGGCATTAATTTACAATTTCACTCACGACTTCATTCATTGCAGTCAAGATGCCTTAATTACCTGTACTAATTGGTCAGGGTTTTCTGATTCAGAAATTCATCTCTATGTTCCTTTAATTTAAACTGTTGTTTTAAAGATTCACGTTAATTTCAACACCCATTTGAGCCGGTTCACATTGAATGAACATATCAGCGAAGGGAGGGGGGGCACACATTGTAACATGGGGAATTCGCGTCGATGAAACCAGAAGAAGCATGACTAAGCGGGAATTAAACCTACCTTTTTCTACTTTTTTTACTATGGGCAATTGTAACAGCAGTTTTAAACAAATGAGAGAAATGTATTCGTAAGCTCAGATAAGGATCGTTTTGAATATATGCACACGCCCTCCAGAAATTTGGCCGTGACCACTTTGATGATGTCACTTGGGTGAGTCTAATTCAAACACAGGATAACGATTAACCGGAAAGTTTTATTTTTATTTAACTGTTTCCTCGGTTCACGTTTCATTGATAAACTACCTTCTATCCAATTGATTGAAACGATTTTTCATGTTCTTTTTCTTGATCTTCTTAATTCCAGAATAGCAATCGCAGATTAATTGTTGACAGAATGTCAGGCAGATTTATTTTTGGATTTTGTTATTTTTCAGTTTTTTTATCAGAGCCGTCCACGGAGTAAGTGGCGCGTGTCACAGATTCCCGGAAACACAGGACAGTGAAGATCAAGAGCGTTTTTGTGTTTACATCTGACACGATCTAAGATAATAAAAAGATCAATTGCTTACTAAACCTATAGCGATCGGTTCGCAAAAGCAATAACTGAATTTTACCTTCTTCAACTGATCTATCAACCCAGTGCGAGGCATATTTGCAACGCTTTCAAGCAACTTTCAGAATGTTTTAGCTTTTCTTTTCTAAAACACAATTATATCATTACGCATGTTGATCCAGCCCCACCCAGAACTCGCCTTTAATATTCCAGGAACACGTTTGTCCCAGATGTTCCGTTACAAATAGGCTTTATTCTTTAACACACCTCGTGACTTATCATGGCTTATTTACATCTCGGGTTTTTCCCTTTTGAACCTGGACCTGGGAAATAAATACCCTGACACATTAGAAGAGGTGTTCATTAGAAGTCTACGGATCAAGGCTATAAGCAACTAAAGTGCAAGATCAACCTCAAGGGATAAAACACAACTATCACGTCAACCATGAAAGACGAAAAGAAATTGCATTTCACTCCATCAGATGTGCAAACACTGCGAAGTCTTTGCCGAAGAGTTGGATCGCCTCCAAAAGCAACTTGAAGATGAGCTGGTAAGGCTTAGGCTTTTATACATTATGCTTTTATCTCCCCACTAGAATGCTCCTCCTTAATGCTCCATTTTTTTCCACTAAAATGCTTGGTTCCCCCCAAAAAAGTCACTAAAATGCTCGGGTTAATGCTCATACATAGGGGTTTTTAATTTTCATAATTTTAATGTCTCAACACAATTAACAGCTCAGAGTGCTTGATAAAAACGTTTTACTTGTATAACAAGGGAAGAGCAACGTATGTAAGTCTTAAAACACCAGAAGATAATTCTTAAAATGATTCTGTTAATCCTTTGTCCCCTTTCAGTGATACCTGAGTGAAGAGATTAAGCTAAGTCTGCATTTTTTTTTTTCATTTAAACATATTTTCCATTGTATGCCCCAAAAGCGCCTAGGCTTTTCAAGGGGGCTTAAAAAGTCTTCATTTTCTCGTAAAAAAGTTTTTATTTCTATATTCTGTGGAAACGAACGAACGGCGTGTTTCACTCGGAAACCACGCACTTGCGTGATTATTAAAATAGAGGATATTACATGACCGCGCGTGGATATGAATTTTATCTTCGAGTGTTCATAATGGTAATTGAACTGAGTGGAGTGCAATTTGGTCTGAAATCATACGCGTGATTTCAAAATCGAACGAGCGCGCAGCGCGAGTTCGATTTGAAATCACAAGTATGATTTCAGGCCAAAATTGCACGACACGAAGTTCAATTACCACTTTATTAAATCCATTTTGAAATCGCACAATTTTATGGCCTTAAATTTTAGATTTTGATGCATTGTTCGAAGCCGAGCCGCGCAGGTTTGTTAGAAATAGCGGAACCGGAAATGCTTTGACATTCATTTAGTATGCAAAACGATGTCATGTGACGAAATCTCATTCAAGCATAACAAACAAACAAGTAGTTCTGAAGTGAGAACGAAAATAGTCTCTTTCATGCATCAAAGTTCGATTTTCTTCGCCTGAATCAATGATGGAAGACCTTCCTTTCTTTTGTGGTTGAGGCTGAGACTTCTCGTTGTCTTTAGAGAAGGAATTTGAGGGTGCAACCGGTGTAATTCTGCGATGGATAATTTTCTTTTGAGTTGTGAAACTCCCTCGACTGCACGATGCCCAGCTGTGGATAGTTTTCTCTTTTAAATACCGTTCAAAGGCACTCTGCATGATTTTACGGGATTCAGGCTCTTTAGTATCTCTGCTTCTTTTTGTGATCTCTGCCTACAACTTTATAGTTGGGACCCGTGTCAAGTTCGTGCGGCGCCGTTTGTTTCAAGATATATTTTTCAAGATGGCGTTCATTCACTGTTTTGTGGAGCGGGTCGAAAGACTACGTATGGTTATTCACAGCGATAGAGTTGAGCTCTTGTATTGCTTCGTTTGAAACTACCGCGAACCTGGAAACATGTACCTTCTTGAGATGGCTATGAATTTGTTGTTGTGTGGTTTTCGTTCGTTTATGTTTTGCTGAACTCGGTATCACACGAATCTTGAGCAGATGTTGAAGAAACAATGCCAAAATATTCGTCAAAATGGACACTGAATGTTGGAAACGTCTTGTAAAGAAGGTCTTCAGCCTGAAGGAGCTCGTAATCATTATTCAGAAACTGTAATTAATTAAATTTGTCAATTGTCTTGAAAAAGAAAAGACAACAATAACAAAGTTTTGCCCTGTAGTTGCAAAATTCGCAACATAGGGGCTTTTTGTCATTCATTTTCCTAAAATTTTACTGGTTACATCAAACTAACCTTGAAATCTGATTGGTTGTTTTGTTTTACTGTCCCATTCTCATTGGCTGAGAAAAAGGTGCGATTTAGAGCAAAAAATAGTGCGATTCGTGAATAAATCGCACTCCTGAGAGCCAATCAGATTGCAAGTATAACCAGTGTTTCAAAATGGATTTAATAAAACTCGATATCTCACGAGTGAGCGCACGAACGAGTGAGATGTCGAGTTGAACACTCGAAGATAAAATTCATATCCACAAGCGGGCATGTAATATTCTGTTTATTACATAAACATACTAATGATGACGTCTTTGACGATTTTACGAAGAGTTCCGACCACTTTCCGAAGATTTCCGAAGATTTTTCAAAATTGTTCCAAAGGTAAAGGGAACGTTTCCGAACATTTTTCAGAGATTTTCCGAAGATTACCAAGATTTCCGAAGATTTCTGGAGATTTCCGAGGAGGCACCGAGGATGTTTCGATCATACAGCAACATATCTAAGTACTTTTTTAAGGGATTATGGAACCATAGCAATGGTGATCATTTTAGTAACTATGGCAACACCAATATCCTCACATGTGAAAGATAAAAATAGTACGTTCACTGCGTGCGATGAAGATATCACTTTTTAGTAAAAGGAGAAATCCTGGTATTTCACAGGTTTTTATGTAATAAAAAGGAATCTGCCACAGTGAACGGGGAATTGACTTCTACTAATTGACAATTTTAACTAATAAAGTAGTTTTCTATCAAATATTCAGTTAAACGTGTTTCGAGGAAACATATTTTTTCATGTATTTTTCTTTTTTTGTACAGAAACCCAAGTTACCCAGCCCCGTCTTAGTAACTATATTCAACTGTTACCAGTTTGAAGAAATCTCAAATTCTACCATCAGTAGGGTAAGTACGAAAAGTGTAACTCGAGATCGCGCGATAAAAAGAACGCCTGATCGCATGTTTTACGAAAATGAAAAAAAACTCAATTTTTAAGGCAGGTGCCACAAGAACAAACGGCTTTATTCACCAAGAATTAGGTCGCTTTCTAGTTTTCAGATAAAAGATCAACAATCTTTTCTCTCAGTTAATGTCTTCAATCGTCTGTTAGTCCACTGATGAGACGTTGCGTGACCAGCGCGCTTCTTCTCCAAAATATAAGGAGGCTGAGAATTGAATCCCCGTATTTCGTTTCCTAATTGTTGAGCTGATCGATCTAACACCAATTACCGTATCATAAAAAATATG
>JAHPZR010022996.1:0-12500 GCA_019787425.1 Platygyra sinensis | reverse complement strand
ACCAAGCTAAAATGAATTTGACCGGTCATCGTGTATGGAGACTCTCCAGAAATTATTTCAAGCCCTGACAGAGAGAGAGAAGAAAAAATTATGTATTGTTAGACTTATGGTGTACATTATGTACATGATTGAAAAAAGACGTGTAATAAAATTAGTGTAAAAACAATGCTCTATTCTTTTGCAGTGTAAAAGAATTTATGCAGTTTACCAGTCAAATACTTGTGGAGAGAACAAGACCAAATGAAAGAGCCTCTGTGAAAGAACAAGGTGCAGGGTGCAGTAAATAATGCCATCAAATTGAAAAAAAAAGGAATGCTCTATTGTCAATGTCGGGGTGGCATAACTACGTGTACACACAGTACATAGAAACTGACGTTTCATGTAGGTGGTACATGTTGTTCATGAACTTGTGCTTTGTTAAACATATCTCCATTTGTAGAAAAGTTTAGTCTTTCCCATAAAACCGTGAATGCTAGAGAAAATTTCTGGAATGTTTATTTTTTCGTGACCAATCAGATACGAGATGAAACTGCAAAAGATAACTGACAAACCGCAGCAGGGATCAGTCACGACTTGATACGAAACAATGAGCTGGCTTTTTCTTCTACAAGAAATCTTCAATTCCCTTTGGATCTCTCTGAAAAAACTATTTTTGACCACAAACCAACACCAGTTACTTGATTCCGTCTGTTCAAAAACTTATCTATCAAATAGACCTGAAAGTGAGTGCAAATTGTGAAAATTTACAACAGTACAGGTCGGCATCATGGGTGAAGGTTCTCAACTACAAAAAAATATGGATCGAAAACCACCAATCACAGCCAACTAGCATGACCTTTTGAACTGTACGTGAAACAAACACCGGGAAGCATTGCTCGTGATTGGCTCATTTTTTTTGCTCTCAGACGCGCTGTCTAGCTGTCTCTGATCCGGTCTTCTTGATTAACTTTGCTCTTCCGTAAAATGTTGTTCATATCTATTCTTTGGTGACAACAAAGCTGAAATAGAGAAAGAAAAATGTCAGTTTTTGAAAACAGTAAAATTAAAGATTCCTCGTGGAAGAAAAAGCGAGCTCGCTGTTTAGTGTCAATTCGTGATTAATCCATTGTGCAGTTTGTTGGTTATCTTTTGCGGTTTCACCTCACATCTGATTGGTCGCCAAACAATAAACATTCCTGAAATTTTCTCTGGCGTTCACGGTTTTATGGGAAAAACTGTAAATTTCTGTGTAAAAATATTTAGATTTTGATGCTGTAAAGGACATGTCTTTAGGTAGTACTGGGTATGTGCACACTCAGAGAATTCCTAAGTTTTTGATATAATCATAACTATGATGTTTTAGAATTTCTAGGGCCTCTTTATGCTAACTAGGGTTAAGTAATGAGAGCCTTGTTGGTCACAAAGTTGCCACAAAGGCCATCCATGTTGTGTTTTATTGCATCTTTCTATTAAAGATAGCTTGATTACCAACGGGATAAAGTTTTAGACATTTTTATTAGTTCTATTTAAGTGGAATCATCTCAAAGGGGCTACGTCATGGTATTTTGAGTTACCCGGTATTTTGACCATCGACAAATTACCTTTAAATTGAAGGAAACCTGACAATAGTACTTTAGAAAGATAGGAAAAAACTAAAGACATTATAATAAACCATAAGGGAACAAGGATGGTTAAGGATGGAGAAGATTGACACGGATTACAAACAACGAAATTTTTTATTTATTTTTTATTTATTTGAAAAAAATTTAGGCTAAATTTTTCAAACCGTTTAGCTGTGACACAGCTCCTTTAAGGAATAAACCTCGCATTCTTATCCCTTGATACTCTGTTAAAGATCATTGACTTACAGAGAATCTGAGCTGCATGTGAGAGTTCTCTCAGCCATTTACAGGAGCAATATGGCATGGTACATACATGTATGATCTTTATCATGTCATGAAGACATGGAGTTTGTATTCATTTGGAAAATTGCTTTGAGCTAACATGCACAGGAGCAAGGTTAAGAACCTACACTTTACATTTGTGAATGAAAAAAAAAGAAACAAACAAATTATGTGCACTGCTAACCACCACGTCATGTCTAGATATATTTTGTGTACATAACTGTGATTAAAGTAGGTGAAGAAAATACCCATGAGAATCCTAACCAGGTTTACTGTACACATGTATTTTTATGTTAAAAAGTTGTATTTTTTAGTTTATAATGTTCAACCTCCTGTCAAGCTTAGGTGGTAGCTTGCAAGAGTTAAGATCATATTGCATCAAAATTAGCACATGGTAATTGCAGGGACTTTACCATATTTAAATGTTTTATTTATACGAGAAGTCAATTTTGAGAAAAATTCAGAATTTCTTGTGGAGAAATTATTATCTCTTTTCTATCCATAAAATTAATATGATAATGTTCCAATTTCTGCACTGTTACAGTACACTGTACATGTATCTGTCAAGAGGTCACATATAGAAGGTGATGACTTTCAAGAGGTTCCCAAGAATTATTTTTAATAGTGATTTGACTAGAAACCTTTGATATTTTGGAAAACTGGTGGCTGAGAAGGAGGTTGTGGTTTATGAGAGGAGGTCTCAACCAGAGGTTCGAGTGTATTTGTTTATTTTTTTTTTACAGTATTTGTTTGTTTGTTTATTTATTTTTGAGTGAAATTGTTTGCATTTTTTTGCTTTTGCAGAATATGTGTGCCATGTGTTTGTTAGATCAGATTCTCTTGGAGGAGTTATTGTCTCAGATCTGGAGTATTCACAGAGAGTCGTTTTTACACTTTTAAATAAAGTAAGTATTAAATAAACATTCCTTTCCACCCAAGTATGCCCAAAAGGCCTTAAGTATACAGTCACATAACACTTAAAATCTTATTTTGAATGACACCATTACTGCAGGTTGTCGGTTGGAATTCCGTCAGTGGTTGTGTTTATATGAATAACACAGTATTTAATTTGTGATTATTACACATAGCAGTATACATGCACTGGTAATATCTCTCTGACCCACAGCTTGTAGGTAAAATGGCATCTGTTATAAACTAATGTTTTGCTTCTGGATGGCAGATGGAAAGAGGGTTTGCAGAGGGAGCATAATGTGTACTTTAAAAGGAGAAACTTATCAGAGAGGGGGCTTATTTGAAAGGGGGGAGCTCAACAGGAGATTTATGGTTTTAAAAACAGAATTTCTTAAGGTTCAAGAAGTCTAAGTATGTTTGTTGTATTAAAGTTCACTCATTCGTTTTCTGATACATCAATAACTCAATTGCAAATTACATACTCACACTTTCCATTAAGTAATCTCTATTTTCTCATGCAGACTGCTGGTTTATGTTTTAAAATGGCTTAGATAGGAAAGATGCAATTTTCGTCATAGTACCACTCAAAAGAACTGAAAAAAAGAATATGTAACAATAAGGACTTCTCAAATCCACATTATCAGGTTTACAGTACTCTGCCAGTGATCATATAATTATTACCTAATGTACATGTATTATAAACTTAAAGTATAAACTTAATCTTGTTTTTTAAAAGGTTCTAGAGGATTTTTCCCAAAAGTTTTCACCTTCAGTTTGGAAAATAGCAGAGCCAAAGTAAGCACTTTAAATTGTACATACAAGCATCAGCAAGTATTACACTAACTGCAATTAACAAGTGAACATGTCTTGAGTTCGTGTTAAAATTTTGATGCTGATATTAATTATGACATCAATTGGATACAATGTTGACTCTTTTTTTTTTTTCACTCTGTTTAGCAGTATATCTTGGCCAGAATGTGAGAACTATTTGCAAGATTATCAGGTATAAATATTTTATGTAGCGTTTTGTTAAGTTACTGGCATTTAAAATTAATTGTCAGGAGTTATTCATACAGTCAAAATCGTCCAGTCTGCTCCCACAGTTAACTTACTTTACCATATTTCCTACGGTATGAGTGGAGTACTGTTTGCTAGATATCGTATATTGATTTTTATACATACTACCTATCAAGTGACTGTTAAGTTTAAAGTAATTACAGGTAATAATAGTTTTTTTGTATCATGAATGTGACAGAATCCAAGAGAAGCTGATGCGATGACAAAAGTACAAGCTGAACTAGATGAAACAAAAATAGTCTTAGTAAGTTTTTAAAAGAACTGAATTTCCTTAGAGAGCTGTGTAACAGTCCTAGTAATCTTTTTTTGGCCTAATTTCAATATATTAAAATTCAGCTTGGCATACAGTGTAATTGACCTCAGCACGAAGCTCAGGCGAATGAACCCCATGATAGACTCTGTAGACTTTTCCCTGGAATCTCGCACTGAGGTCTATTGTCTTTGGCAGAATTTTATACATAAATATCAAATTGTTTTATTACCTGCACTCTATTTCTTCCTGGGAGCAACAGGGCTCGAAGAAAACCCTTGAATTCCAGCTGGCCCTTGGGACAAGTAGCTTTCAAATTTTGCTTGCTCTTGGCCCAGCCTTAGTTTCAGGGCGCGACGAAAGTGCTGTCCGATAGCCCAGGGCTAGTGGAATTACCTGTCGGGCTAGCATTTTCTTATCGTAGCTTGCCCGACGGGCAAGCACGGTTGGTTCCTCTTTTAAGATGATAAATTGAGCTTGTATACCAAAACGTGTGTAGCAGAAGTTCCTAAGAGAAAATGATAACGTTATGAGGCCAAATTATCGTAGCGTGACAACGTCTTGCGCCGCATTTTAGTTGCGTCCGTAAATAGCGTCATGACTTTTTCTGCTTACATAAGCGACCAAAAAATATTTTTTGAAATGACAATATTTGCCGACTGACGGCGTGCAGTGTGAGACAATCAGTCTAATTAAATTCCAGCCAAGTCACGGTCCAGTGGATTTTCTCAGAAAATTTAGGTGCGTTTCGATGGGAAAATCCAAATCCGGATTGTTGTTTCTATTCTAAGGCTGCCAATTCATTATTAAAACAAAAATGACCCACTTCGTATAAAATTTAAAAAAAAAAAAAAAAAAAACTCGTTTTAAGAAAAGCTAGCAGACCTGGCGCCGTTATCATCCGATAAAAATATAAAAACAAAAACACGCAACTCGAGTAATTTAGAGCTGTTATCGATCACATTTCTGCGCGTATTCGTCTTGGGGCTATGGACTGAACAGCGCCTTAAACGTCTTGAAAACCTTATAATAAGGCAAAAATAATAGATTAGGTTTCAAGGTTTCTCTTAAAAGCAAGGAGGCGGAGATGATTGACGTCCACCAAACCTTAGGTTTTTTCTAGATTTTTTTGCGCTGAAGTCGCGTGTGATTGATAGCCGCCGTAAAAGCATGATGTTTTCTCACTTCTGGAAGAGCTAGTTTGTCAACTTCACAAGCTTTGAAGAGAATTTAGTCCATGGAATGTCGACAGACTTAGATTACGGTGGTATTTTAATTGACCGATCGTAACGTTAATGACATTCACAAAAATAACCGTGTTGTGATTTCCGTAAATTTATAATATTCTTGACCGTCAACGCAACGGGGCTAAAAATGTAAACATCGAAGGAACAAACCCGTTCGAGTTCAGAGGTTATTGTTCCTTTATTATTTCACCCATGTTTGAATAAAATTTAACTCTGAAACAATCATTTGCTGTTTATAAAAATTTTCTGGTCTTACAAAGCGTAACAATTTTCATGCGTTAACTGCATTGATTATTTAACAAATTGACTTCAGTTTTTTATGCGTCTGTCCTGTTATTGATCATGAATTTCGTCATCACATTGTCAAAGTAGCTGTGGATCCACGAGGCGATAGCCGAGTGGATCCGCAGACTGCTTTGACAATGTTATGACGAAATTCATTATCAATAACAGGACAGACGCATTAAAAACTGACATCAATTTGTTTTTTACGATAACAAATTGTCGAATTGCCGGCTCTCGCTCGCTGATGCGTCGCATGAATTTTAAATTCATGTGTACGTCCGCATATGGACAATAAAAATTAGCCAATGAGCGCGCGCGAATTTCTGCAGTTATCGTAAAAATGCAAATTGATATCGGGCCAACGGCAGCGTTTCGTAACTTCATGACGTTTGACAGAAGCCTGGGTCGTAGAAGAGAGTTCTACACAAGGAAGAAATAAATAAAACAATGCCACTGTGTTAACTTTGGAATTCTCGTTCACAAAATCTTGATGTAAGTTGTAACTGCAGCTTTTAGTGGTCAGGTGTAAAAACTAGTCGTTTCTGTTACAATGTTTAATTTGAGGTTGAAGTTAAAACAAAAATCACATTCAGGAATCAAAATATTACGAATAATTGGTTTATATCTATACTTGGTATCATTACTTGTATTTTGCACAATTACATAAATCTTATGATTCTTTATAATCAATTTAATTTCGGGCTAGCCCCTCGGACCTTCGGGCTAGTAACCTCAAGTAACAGCTTGCCCGAAGGGCAACCTCATCTTTTCATTTTCGTCTCACCCTGTAGTTTGCTGGCGGATTCATGACTTTCCCGATCTCTTGCCCATTGGGCAAGTAAGAGTGAAATGTTACTTGCCTGGTAGGAAAATCTACTTGTCTGTGACAATGGAATGGCACTTTTTTGAGCCCTGAGCAAACAAGTTCTTTGATTTTTCATTTGCATTTATGTACTTCTTTTATCTTGGTAGCATAACACAATTGAAGCTGTGCTACAGAGAGGAGAGAAACTTGATGATCTTGTAGAGAAATCTGAAGGATTAACTCTGCAATCAAAAGCCTTTTACAAGACTGTAAGTAAAATAACTTGGATTTGTTTTATTTTTAAGCTACTTATTCACTGATCAGACCTTTAGCTGCAGTGTACAGTGTACTTATACATGTGTACATGCAGCACACTGCATGCTGTTGCCTTTATTGCAGGTATAAGGAGTTTATGTCACGGCTGTCATTAAGTGTTAATTCAACACCACCAACAACAACAACAACAACAACAGTGACTTTATTTTAACAATACAGAAAAAAGGCCTAATTTACATGTAGTCTTGATATTCACACCTGTAACAAACTTGTTACGTTATGGGTGAATTGTATCAACTATGGGTCAGTTAGTTTCAGTTCACTCTTAACTAAAAGGGTCCATCAATTACACAGTCGGCAGTAACAACTGTTACAAGTTACAGCTCTTATTGACGGCCTTGCATGTATGTCATTTTGAGTCATGTCAACCATTATGTCACTTAGCAATGTACATTAATGAACAAAATATGGAAAACTGATTGACCGATTTTTTTTTCTTTCATCTGTGATGATCATGCTTATTATGCACTTTACAACACCAACAACTTGTTCATCACAACACGTCTACAGTTATGTTTTTTACTTTGAATGTCCAAGGACAATCCGAGTATACTTTCGCTCCAACTAGAGGCTGTAGTGTTTATTATCCTTCAAATCCTTTTTGCAACATGCACAGTTTTGAAAATTGGGGGTATATTCTGGGATATTCCCCATTTTCAGCTGGGGAATATTCGGTCACATGACACGTTTAGACAAATCGCGTGTGAGTGGAAATATTTGATGGATTATAAACAATACAAAATTATGTAGCATGTGCAAATGGCCATGGATGTGGTGGATAATTGCCTTGATTATTAGTTCTATTGAACTCAGTTTGTTTTACAAGTTTTCAAATCCAGTAGCAACTTGTTGTAATAAAACGAAGTCAATGGTTCCTTGATATCCATGACTGTACACCCTTAAAGCTCTATGAATGAATGGTTCTTTTAATGAAGGTAGTCTAGCTGCAGTCATGAAGTTGTCCTCATTATATTTCTTTACTTATGTACAATATTCTCTTTTTTTTTTCCTGCAGGCGAAGAAAACAAATTCATGTTGCTGTATACAGTGAATAATTTCATGGAATATACACAGAAGACTGTTATTTTTGTACATAATATAATTGTAGTGTTTTTGTTCTAAGATTTACAAAATGTGAATAAATATAGAGCTGGTTATCTACAAAAGGCCACTAAACTGACTTGGATTTAGGATCTCGAGCCAAAAAAATAACCACCACCAACAACAAATCACTTATTTATTCTTCAGTCTCAAAGTGTGATTTCTTGCTTTATCCTTCTAAGTCTTGGAGCTTGGTTAAATATTTGGCTTTTTAGAAATGGCCTTCATAGCACTTACACAGCTACCCCAAAGAATTTGTTCCCCAAAGATAAGTTTCATCAACCTTGGGAAGCCAGCGTGGACAGTGTAAAAACTAAACTGTTTTCAGAGAAGTGTTGTAACACTATGGGATCACCTCATAGTTATGGTGACTTTATTTTGGCCCAAACAAAGTCTCAGTCATTTTTCTTGCCATACCGTTAATAGGGCCAAATTTTTATAACCCACTATTGGTGACTGGATTAACAGAGTTCCACTGTATGGGCCACTTGCACTGAGAGGTCATGTGACATCGTTTTTATGAAAATTAGTGGGTCTGGGTCATCTCTTAAACAAAATAATAGTGATATGGTTTTTCAAACCCGCACCATTTGCTTAAAATGAGAAAGTCCATAGGTGGTCACGTGACCAAAACTTGATTTTTAAAATTATAAATTACCGTTTTCTGACACAAATTTTGCACTTAAACTTCAAGGAAAATGTTGAAAAGATGATGACTTGTGGTAATGTTTATAGCACATCTGAACGTAACTATCAAACATTTAACAAGATATAAACAAAAAGTAGTTTTGGCCGCCATGTTGGAGGGCAAGAGTATGCCCTCCAACATGGTGGCCAATTCAAATAATACTGATTTGTTGAAAAATCAAAGTACCATAAAATATCTCCCTTAAATGCGTTTCCTCTCCAATTTTGGGTGTAAGATAATAATTATTTTTATGTGTTCTGTCAATTTTTGGCAACAGCAAAATTACAACTCACTGTTAAGGCATTGGTCACGTGACCTCTTAGTGCAAGAGGCCTATTCCATGTCTGTTCTCTATTGTAAGTATTTCTACCATTTTGTTTGATCCTACTGTTGCATTCTGTGAGAACCATCAATATACTATACTTTTTGATCATAGCAAATCTATTAAAATGCAATTTAGATGAACGATATTATGAATAGATATTTAAAGGAATAAACCATTATATTCATAAGTACTAGGCGGCAATTAAACTACATCAATTGTTGAATTGTACTATCGTCGTTGTGTTTTACACAGGGAGCTACCAGAATATTGTGCTGTGGTCATGATTTGAACAAATTTCCAGGCAAATTACATAGCAACGGTGAACCCAATTTAGGTTTAAAGCCCAGGCCAAACAGAGTCACAAGCAGATGCAAGCTGATAACTTGGTTCTACTTGCAACTTCATTTGGCCTGGCCTTGCGTACACCTGCGTTGACTTGCGCTCACTTTGGTAGAGATCAAATTTGCACGCAAGTCAAAGCAAGTTTTTCACCGTTTGGCTGACCAACCCAAGTCAACGAAAGTTGAGTGACATTCATTAACCTATTATTAGCCAGTGAAATAGAGGATATAAAACCAATTGAAAGGCTGACCGAACTTCCGTGAACTTGCGAGGAAACTTGCGAGTCCATTTGGCCGCCCAATTCAAGTCTCTACGCACGTTTTAACTTGCGTCCACTTGTGACTACTTGCCGGCCCGTTTGGCCAGGCCTTAAACAGGGAGCTACCAGAATAGTGTTGTGGTCATGATTTGAACAAATTTCCAGGCAAATTAGATGGCAACCCAATTTACAAATCCTAATAAACAAAACCAAGCAATGCCTACTTTCTACATGTATTAAGGTACATTGTAACTCTGACCACAGTCTCAAGTTTCGGGTAACATCGTTAACTATTGAAACCTGAGAATCTCTCCCCCGATGAGAGTTAACGACGTTACCCGAAACTTGAGACGTAATCGGAGCGTCATATTTACAAAGTGGCAGAAGAGATGTTAACCGACAACATTTCTCAGACAAAGGTAAATAACAGTACATTTATTTTTATTACCTATAAAGTGTTCAGGTTCCCTGTGCCTTGGATCAAGCTTTTCCCACTAGGGACCTCTCAGTCGACAGATACATGTAACATTTACATGTTCTTCAATTTTTATTGTACATGCATTTTTATTGTACGTGCATCTTTATGTGAAGTACTTGTAAACTGTGACAAAAAGGAAGGACATTTTGTAAAAACTTTATTTCAACATTTTCCTCAGATTCCAATGATTACAAGCTCTAAGACAAACACCATATACTGCATAAAACAGTGCATTATTACAGAGTTATTACAGAGTTTCGGAGATGATATGCTGAGAATGAATGACAACTTTACAGTTCTCACAATCACATCAGTTGAAGTGGCTCATCTAAAACAAAGGCACTGCAAAGAAAATAGTTCAACATCAAAACCAACCAAGCTAAAAATCAGACAATTACACGACGTACCTCTGAGAAAATTGATCTTTTGTGCTAAGTAAAATGTGTACTAAAAAATAACTCATGAAGTTCCTTCCTGTGTTGGTTTTAAGAGAAGAAATGGTGGACACATAAGGCAAAATGAAGATTCTTTTGACTTTGGTGGGATTCAAAACATGTTTCACAGAGCATCACATATTTCAGGTACAATGTACACAGTCACACAAACCTTTATCAGCTTCAGCTTTTTTAATTGCTTCAAGCTCTGCTTTTTCTTTGGCTCTTGTAGCTTCCACCTCTCTTTCACGAGCTGCTATAGGTTTGAGGTACTCTGCAAAGAATTTCAACAATAACCAATCAATCCACTGTGATTGGCAAATGCTTCAGTGGCTTTTCGAATAGATGGAGTACATGATCGTACACAATTCAGGGAATGAGCCACTGAAATGTCCAGATAATTATCTCAATGAGTTATTTAAATACAACATACTGACAGAACATGTGCTCAATTCTGCTTTGAAGGAAGGTACAAAAAGTATCAATAACAACTTAGCCAACCTCTTTCCCAGGGTCTCTCATCTAACCGCCCTCTAACAATCATTCCCAGAGCCATTTCTATTATTCATTCAGCTGATTTAAGTCTTATTATCATATCAGTAAAATTTTAACCTATAACAAAATTTGACAATTCACAAACAAGTTACACAGTATAAATAAAGAAGGTGCTTTGGATGCAGGACTGAGCAATCTGGGTTGAAGTGCTTCCTCAGTTCACTGAGTAATGTCCTTAGACAAGGTACTTTACTCACACTGGCTCTCTCTCTAACCAAGTGTATAAAAAGTGATCTGTGGATTTAAAGCAAAATTTCCTGCCCTGGACCTAACTACAGTCAACAACAACAATTTATTTGTACCTTGACTATGGTGTCTAGTGTTTATTATACTCAACTAAAGACTGCAGTGTACACATACAGTAGTTAACGTGTGTGTTCTGCTGCTATGGTGTAACTAGATAGATAGATGGCCTTTATTTTGAAACGATAAGTATTAAAGCTACGTCAAAGCCCTCTTACGACTACTCTGACTCATGACCAGTGAAACTTAGAATTGTTACTCAAATTTGGCAATTAAACAACCATAAGCTTGCCCACAATTGTCAACTGTCCTGTGAAAGTAGGCAACCACTCTGAACAAATACTGTAGTAGTCAGCAGTTTAAACAAAGTGAAACTACCTGATCACATTTATGGCAATTAATTAAACTGTTAAAGTGTATAATGACAGTTATTAGTATTGATACTAGATATATAATTATAAGTCTGTTATATACACTTCAAAGTGCAAGATGATTTAGCTTTAGCCAAAGAAAAAGCACTAGTGTCCTGAAATTAGGGTGGAAAGTTATATGCTAAAGCTCCATGATTACAATGTGGCAATGAGCCTCTATTGTTTCATCGTGTGGTCCCTTATAAAAATCAGTCTTGTAAACAACCACTGTTAGTTATGACCATGTATTCAAGTTCAACTTGTACAAGTCAGCTTTGACTTCATCAAAAATTACAAGTAAATAAACTTGTCTGATAAATTTAAGAAGACACAACTTATTTAAGTTCCTTGAAAGTAATTAACACTATCACCGCATCTGCTGAGTAGTAATAAAAGTATTAAACAACAAAGGTAATTTTACCATTTCTTTTGTATCCATATGCTAAGCCAACCAATAGAGCTGCATATCTTGAAAACTGTGGAATAATAAAATTATTGCACGTTATATATCTTTAAAACTGTGATATATTTTGAAAACTGTGGAATAATAAAATTATTGCATGTTATTTTTTAGCTTGTGCCAAGGGCCAGAAAAGCCAAATCTTGGCTCCTCCGTGCCCATAATAACCTCTTACCAATGATACAGAATAATAATAAAAAAACCTGACAACCTTCAGCTGAGCTGTTACCCAAAGTTTTAATTTAAATCAAAAGATCAGTACATTCGATGTAAGCTTGTAGGGTTCTAAGCTTAACACACACAATAAGCTGAAGGTGAGTTTTATAATACAGCGGGCATCCAGTCCTTTAGCATACAAGTCAATTAGCCTCATGCCTGTTAGCTCTCAATGATCAACCAGAGGTATATTC
>JAHPZR010022994.1:52500-55395 GCA_019787425.1 Platygyra sinensis | reverse complement strand
TCTAGTTCTTTTTATATTTTCAACTGTTGTTTTAAGATTCACTTAATTTCGACACCCATTTGAGCCGGTTCACTTTGAAATAACATCAGTATGTCTAACTCTCAGCATACATTGTAACATGGGATTACGTCGATGAAACCTAATCAGAAGCATTATGAGCGGGAATTAAACCTACCTTTTTCATCTTTTACCATGGGCATTTTACAGCAAATTTAAAACAAACGAGAAAATGTATTCCTATTCTCAGATAAGGATCGTTTTGAATTGTATATGACCTCCAGAAATTGGCGTGACACTTGTGATGTCACTTGGGTGAGGCTATTCAAAACAGGATGTGAGTTCAACCGGAAGTTTTATTTTTAACTGTTCCTCGGTTCACGTTTGATTGATAAACTACCTTCTATCAAATCGATGAAACGATTTTCATTTCTTTTTCTGATCCTTTTTTCTAGAATAGCAATCGGCAGATTTAATTTTAACAGATTGTCAGGCAATATTTTTGGATTTTGTTATTTCAGTTTTTGTCAGAGCCGTCACGAAGTAAGTGGCGCGTGTCACAGATTCCCGGAAACACAGGAAAGTGAAATTCACTTGACTGGATCAGAGAGCGTTTTTGTGTTTACATCTGACACGATCTAAGATAATAAAAAGATCAATTGCTTACTAAACCTATAGCGATCGTTCGCAAAAGCAATAACTGAATTTTACCGTCTTCAACTGATCTATCAACCCAATGCGAGGCATATTTGCAAGGCTTTCAAGCGACTTTCAGAATGTTTAGCTTTTCTTTTCTAAACACAATTATATCATTACGCATGTTGGTCCAGCCCCACCCAGAACTCACCTTTAATCTTCCAGGAACACGTTGTCCCAGATGTTCCGTTACAAATAGGCTTTATTTTTTAACACACCTCGTGACTTATCATGGCTTATTTACATCTCGGGTTTTTCCCTTTTGAACCTGGCCCTAGGAAATAAATACCCTGACACATTAGAAGATGTTCATTAGAAGTCTACGGATCAAGGCTATAAGCAACTAAAGTGCAAGATCAACCTCAGGGATAAAACACAAATATCACGTCAACCATGAAAGACGAAAAGAAATTGCATTTCACTCCATCAGATGTGCAAACACTGCGAAGCCTTTGCGAAGAGCTGGATCGCCTCCAAAAGCAACTTGAAGATGAGCTGGTAAGGCTTGCGTGACAGTGTAGTGGATGACATTTCATCTGAGTTCAAGAAAACAGAACGGCGTGTTTCACTCGGAAACCACGCACTTGCGTGATTATTAAAAAGGAATCTGTGACAGTGAACAGGGAATTGACTTCTACTAATTGACAATTTTAACTAATAAAGTAGTTTTCTATCAAAATAATCAGTAAACGTGTTTTAAGAAAACATTTTTTCCATGCATTCTTCTTTTTTTTCACAGAAGCCCAAGTTACCACCCCGTCTTAGTGACCATATACAACTGTTACAGTTTGAAGAACTCTCAAATTCTACCATCAGTAGGGTAAGTACGAAAAGTGTAACTCGAGATCACGCGATAAAAAGAACGCCTGATCGCATGTTTACGAAAATGAAAAAAACTAAATTTTTAAGGCAGGTGCCACAATCACAAACGGCTTTATTCACAAGAATTAGGTCGCTTTCTAGTTTCCAGATAAAAGATCAACAATCTTTTCTCTCGTTTAATGTCTTCAATCGTCTGGTAGTCTTCTGGTTAGACGTTGCGTGACCAGCGCGCAACTTCTCTAAAATAGAAGGAGGCCCGTATTTCGTTTCCTAATTGTTGAGCTGATCGATCTAACACCAATTACCTCATAAAAATATGCCTTAAATAAAACATTTTCATTTTCTGCGAAGTTAAAATGTTTTTGCGCTTCTTTTTTACTTAGGCGACCGACGCCGGAATACTCAGTGACGATATACAGAGATTCTTTAGAATCGCAAAAGCCGTGGAAATGATCAAGAACTCGAGTGAAGACGAAATAGAAAAACTAAGTGACGGATTAGAATCATATTTAATTGACATCTCAACTTATATGAGAAGAGTGGTAAGTTATATTTTTTTCGTTAGCTCTTATTACTTGTTCATTCTCAATGCTTGTCTCCCCGCGGGCGGTGAGGGGCGGAGGGGGGGGGGGGGGGAGTTGGCGGCGCTCGCTTATATCGGCTATATAGGTATGTGTGGCCCCACGTGGCATGGTTTTCAGCCGTTTTGGTCACAAATGGGGTACAGTTTATACAAAGGAGTCTAAACACAATGATGCAAAGGACCGCAAACGAAAATGCTACCGGTTTACGTAGGATCTGTAAAAAATTCACTATACTAGAAAACAATGATGCAAGGGTGACTCCTTAGTGGAAAGCTTAACTGGACAACGACATGATGAAGTCCAAACTGAAAGTCAAGAATTGCAACCGTGGACAGCTGTTTCGACCTCGATGACACTCAACAGCTCTTTCGACCTTGTTAGGACCCAACAAAGTCGAAACAGCTGTCCACGATTGCAATTCTTGGCTTTCAGTTTGGGATACGCGATAGTTAAGGGAAAAATTAACCGGATACGAGATATCACGGTGGGCCGGGAAAAATAATGGGATACGCCGGCCGGATATTTTCTAGGATACAAGTACGAAAATTGTTTGGTTTTGAAGTTGAATTTCACGATCTGTAGGGGATATTTAGGCCAAAACTTAACGAGATTAGACACTCAGACCCACTGATAGGGCAGGTGTCTTCCTCGCATTAGTATCAGTCCAGGTTAACATTGCTTAGGCATCAGACGAGGTTTTGACTTGCATATTTTGGTCATATCTGCCGTCTATATTTTATTGACATTGTTTAGGCATCACTATGAGGTTTTGACTTGCATTTTTTGTTTATTCAAT
>JAHPZR010022994.1:42500-47500 GCA_019787425.1 Platygyra sinensis | reverse complement strand
GAGTTGTCTGATTGGATGAAATCGTTTTGATTAAAAGGACTAAAAGTGGTCCACAAAGATGTAATCTCTGAGAAATACTAAAGGCGTGAGTCTTGGCATGTTGTAATATATTCAATGTTGAGTTATTATAAGGTATTTATTAAAGTGTACAGTAAGAAAAGTATAAAACACATTATATATAAAGTGATTATGATGTTCAGAAAGTACCCACTAACACGAAGATTTACGTGATATTGAATGCCCAATAGTATAATATCAAATAAACAGTTTCTCAACAGAGGCAGTCTGGCTCTTGCATAAAATTAATTAAATACATCGTTATACATTGAACACACTATCTCTCCTGAGGGAGGAGGACCTCCCTATAATGGCCTACATGGGGAGGCTCCGCCCGAAAGGGGTACCTTTTTCAGGCTTCAGGTATATAAAAGGGTAGGGATTTCACAAGTTGAGGTATATAAAAGGGTAGGGCATAGGGAAATCGGACATTCAGGTATTCAGCTGCTCGGAGATGAACGGTACATGGCTAATCACCTCCGAACTAGCCAATCAGCGTGCGCGAAAAGTACTATTCAAATGAGTGCTACATAGTAGAATTCTCTATTATACTAATGCAAATACTGATTGGCTGAGCTACTCGTATACTATCAGCCATAAGGGTACAGTGACTGCCAGTCGTCCACGAAATGCGATATTTTTATAGTTTTTCCGAAGTTTTGGAAGGAATTTTAGATGTAATAAACAGGGAAATTAAATTCCTGAGAAGACTAAAAGAAGCAGATTTACGGTTTCTTGACTTTAAAAATTTGGAAATGTTGAAAAAGCGGGTACGCGCGTAAACAACTGCAAATTTGCCAAGGACAGTTCTATACATCCAACTTTGTTTAAGGGTAAAGTTCAATAATGCGTGGGAAAATCATTGGAAACCGTTATTTGCATTAATTTCAGTTAGACTTCTACTAAAACAATTAGATTATTCGCTCTCGACTTCTATGAGGCGATAGTCGATTCGGCCTTCGGCCTCATCAACTATCACCTTATAGAAAGTGAGAGCGAATAATCTAATTGTTTTAATAGAATTCCTACTGAAATTTCCTTCAAAAAAACTATTTCAGTTACTTCAGGTCTAAGAATTTGCTTCAGATCACGCTTTAGAGAATTTGAGGGGAATGAATTGTCAATTTGATATTTTCAGTTGTGTACGCACGCTTATCAGTTTCTTTCAAAAATGTCGAGGTTTTTTACTCAAGAAAGCGTAAATGCCCGCCTTTTAGTCTTCTCAGGAATTGTGTTTATTCATTTGCTTCTAAATGTTATTTCAAACTTCGGAGAAACGAGGAAACGTTGGACTCAGTTTGTCGACCACACCAAGCCACTGCACACTAACGACTATTAGTAAAATCCAACTAGTAGTCTATAATCAATGCTGCATTCTGATTGGTTGAGCTACTAGTAGGCTATTTGTTATAGCCCACTAGTAGCGAAAAGCGCCGGCTTTGAAAACCAAAACAATGGCGGCTGAAGCGCTTTAACTAGCGAAAGATGTTTTGTCTCGATAGTTTTTTGACCAACTAGTTGGATTTTACTAAAACAATTATTCCTCTCGCCCTCATGGCCTCTGAGTCAATAGCCCATTCGACCTTCGGCCTCATGGGCTATTCACTCAGAGCCCATTCGGGCTCAAGGAATAATTGTTAAATAGTGTACAATGGTTCAGCCAATCAGATTGCAGCATTTGCATTAGTATACCAGTAGAATTCTACTAATAAAAATTATTCTAAATAACTAAATTTACAAAATATTGAGCAAGATAAGATCTTATTTTTTAAAGATATTACAAGATATTAAAAAAAGACCTCTTCAAACTTCCAACGTTGCCCGCTTCGACGACGCACTCAGGTCGGTCATTCCACTCTTTAACAATTCTTACAAAAAAAAGTTAGCCTTACATTGCAACTAAAAATTGTCGAATGAGAGCGCGCGTACTATCTCAGTTTAATAGTATCAAGAATCTCCCGTCGATCACTGGAGCCATTTCGAAGTCGGCCGACTTTCAAAGCTTTCTAATGATAATAATTTGATATATTCGAATATACTTGAAGCCCTTGTATAGTATAAATCAGTAAAAAGTCTCATGACTTTTCTCGTCCAAGTGTCTGTATTTGCCCAGTTAATTTAAAATTCACTCACACTTCATTAATTGCAGTCAAGATGCCTTATTACCTATACTAATTGGTCAGAGTTTCTAATTCAGAATTCATCACTAGTTCTTTTTATTAAACTGTTGTTTTTAAGATTCACTTAATTTCGACACCCATTTGAGCCGGTTCACATTGAAATAACGTGTATGTCTATTACTCTCAGCATACATTGTAACATGATCACGTCGATGAAACCTAATCAGAAGCATTATGAGCGGAAATTAAACCTACCTTTTCCATTTTTTTATGGGAAATTTACAGTATTTTCAAAACAAATAAGAAAATGCATTCCTAATCTCAGATAAGGATCGTATTGAATTGTATATGACCTCCAGAAATTGGCGTGACACCTGTAATGTCACTTGGGTGAGTCTATTCAAAACAGGATGCGATTAACCGGAAGTTTTATTTTTAACTGTTCCTCGATTCACGTTTCATTGATAAACTACCTTCTATCAAATTGATGAAACGAGTTTCATGTTCTTTTTTCTGATATTCTATTCTAGAACAGCAATCGGCAGATTTAATTTGAACAGATTGTCAGGCAATATTTTGGGATGTTATCATTTCAGTTTTTTGCGTAGAGCCGTCACGGGTTACATGTAAGTGGCGCCCGGAAACACTGGATCAGAGAGCGTTTTGTGTTTACATCTGACACGATCTAAGACATAATAAAAAGATCAATTGCTTACTAAACCTATAGCGTTCGTTCGCAAAAGCAATAACTGAATTTTACCGTCTTCAACTGATCTATCAACACGATGGGAGGCATATTTGCAAGGCTTTCAAGCGACTTTCAGAATGTTTAGCTTTTCTTTTCTAAACACAATTATATCATTACGCACGTTGATCCAGCCCCACCCAGAACTCGCCTTTAATTTTCCAGGAACACGTTGTCCCAGATGTTCCGTTACAAATGGGCTTTATTTTTTAACACACCTCGTGACTTATCATGGCTTATTTACATCTCGGGTTTTTCCCTTTTGAACCTGGACCTGGGAAATAAATACCCTGACACATTAGAAGATGTTCATTAGAAGTCTACGGATCAAGGCTATAAGCAACTAAAGTGCAAGATCAACCTCAGGGATAAAACACAAATATCACGTCAACCATGAAAGACGAAAAGAAATTGCATTTCACTCCATCAGATGTGCAAACACTGCGAAGTCTTTGCGAAGAGTTGGATCGCCTCCAAAAGCAACTTGAAGATGAGCTGGTAAGACTTGCGTGAACAGTGTACACTTTTTTCTTTTTTTTAATAAGAACAAACTTAATAAGAACATTGAGGCTGAAATCGCTCGAAAAATAAGAACAATTTAAGAACAATCTGAGGCTGAAATTTTTTTCACCAAACAAACAGACCGCGACGACAGTGTGAAGCCAACGTTTCTTTTCAAAATTCAGGGTCTTTACTATACAGTCTTCCAGATA
Source organism: Platygyra sinensis (assembly GCA_019787425.1). Classification (NCBI taxonomy): domain Eukaryota; kingdom Metazoa; phylum Cnidaria; class Anthozoa; order Scleractinia; family Merulinidae; genus Platygyra; species Platygyra sinensis. Next base: position 43,865 of record JAHPZR010022994.1, on the reverse strand, counting down.
TATTCATCACTCTTAAACTTCATTATCACACTTTTCGTGTGTAAACAGTAACAGATTACATGTATGAGTATAAACACTGAACACTACATGTACTGATAAATACAGGTTCTTTGTCCATCACTGTGTGATGCATGTGAAAGGTATGGTTTAGGTACCCTGCAGGTCAGGGTCCCTACAGTGAAGTACTGTACAGTACGGTATAACCACATTTGGAGCCTTTGGAGAACACAGAATTTTAAGAACAAAATAGGAACATTTTGAGGCTGAAATGGCCGAAAAAATAAGAACATTGAGCCTGAGCTAAATTTTACTGGTTCTTAATAAAAAAAAAAAGAGTGTAGTGGATGACATTTCATCTGAGTTCAAGCAAACAGACACTGAATAGAACGGCGTGTTTCACTCGGAAACCAAAAACTTGCGTGATTATTAAAAAGGAATCTGTGACAGTGAACAGGGAATTGACTTTTACTAATTGACAATTTTAACTAATAAAGTAGTTTTCTATCAAAATATTCAGTGAACGTGTTTTAAGAAAACATTTTTTTCATGCATTTTTCTTTTTTTTCACAGAAGCCCAAGTTACCACCCCGTCTTAGTGACTATATACAACTGTTACAGTTTGAAGAACTCTCAAATTCTACCATCAGTAGGGTAAGTACGAAAAGTATAACTCGAGATCACGCGATAAAAAGAACGCCTGATCGCATGTTTACGAAAATGACAAAAAAAAATTTTTAGGGCAGGTGCCACAATCACAAACGGCTTTATTCACAAGAATTAGGTCGCTTTCTAGTTTCCAGATAAAAGATCAACAATCTTTTCTCTCGTTTAATGTCTTCAATCGTCTGGTAGTCTTCTGGTTAGACGTTGCGTGACCAGCGCGCTACTTCTCTAAAATAGAAGGAGGCCCGTATTTCGTTTCCTAATTGTTGAGCTGATCGATCTAACACCAATTACCTCATAAAAATATCCCTTAAATAAAACATTTTCATTTTCTGCGAAATTAAAATGTTTTTGCGCTTCTTTTTTACTTAGGCGACCGACGCTGGAATACTCAGTGACGATATACAGAGATTCTTTAGAATCGCAAAAGCCGTGGAACTGATCAAGAACTCGAGTGAAGACGAAATAGAAAAACTAAGTGAACGATTAGAATCATATTTAATTGATATCTCAAGTTATATGAGAAGAGTGGTAAGTTATATTTTTTTCGTTAGCTCTTATTACTTTTTCATTCTCAATGCTCGGCTACCCGCGGATGGGAAAAGGGGTGGGGGGGGGGGGGGGAGGGGAGTTGAGGACGCTCGCTTATATGGGCTATATACAGAGCTCCTCTGGGCTATATAGGTATGTGTGGCCCCACAT
>JAHPZR010022994.1:27500-37500 GCA_019787425.1 Platygyra sinensis | reverse complement strand
CCATTTTGAATCTGTCCAAGTATAGTTGGACATACTCGTGCCTTTGTACCTCCCCCCACGTACACTGACACAATAGCATAAACAATAAGGCAAACTTGTCGGAGATGGGGAGGTACGGGGAAAACGTGTTTAATCCAGGTTTAATGCATAAATTAATTGTCTAACAAGTGAGTGAGTGAGTGAGTGAATGAGTGAGTGATTTTTAATTGAATTTCGCCCCTAAACCCTAAACCCCATAGCATGACTACGTCATACCATGAGGTAAAAAGGAGTGCTAACATGATCGAATCTGGGGGGGGGGGGGGGGGGGGGTAAATGTAGTACCTTGGTTATAGAGGGCAGGGGGATTAAGATAGAACGGCCCCACTCAATCCCATCCTCAGATCCAAGGGCAGAAAGTTGGGTCTGGAGGAAGTTAAACCGACAATAACAGTGTGAAAGATTGTTTCCCTGTGTCTCAAAAGATGACTGACTGAAATCAAAACATCAGATAAGTGACCATATGCATGGGTGATTAAATATTGTCATTATTTTACACTGGGGATTGAAGGCATTTGATCTGCTCACTCAAGGAACAATTTAAAAATTGTGAAAAATGATAACAGAGAAAGAGAGAGAGAAAAAAATGTATTGTTAGACTTTCAGTGTACATTTTGTACATGGTTGTAAAAAAGCCACATGTAATATTGTAAAAACAATGCACTATTCTTTTGAAGTGTAAAGGAATTTATGCAGTTTACCAGTCAAATACTTGTGAAGAGAACAAAACCAAATGAAAGAGCCTCTGTGAAAGAACAAGGTGCAGGGTGCAGTAAATACATGTAATGTCATTAGAAATAGAAATGTCAACGTCAGGGTGGTCAACATGAAGTCCCTGTGTACATACAGTACACTGATTCAGAGTGAAGATTCGTGTAGCTTATTAAAAATGAGTAATCTGATTAGGTTGTACATGTTGTTGATTCCTCAGGATTGCATTGTGCATCCCTGCTACACACGATTTTTTATCATTAGTGCAGGCATAGGCGTGTGCGATCCTGCACAATGTAAAAGATTTCGCTCAAGTGAAGTTTGACGCTGAAATGAATGCTAGTTTGAGGGAAATCTCATGTTTTGTACGCGCGCGCTGATGACGCAAAAATCGTGCGCAGTAGGAATGCGCAATGCAAAACTCGGGAATCACCTTAAAACAAGTAAGTATTAAATAAACATTCCTTTCCACACAAGTATGCTCATGAGGCCTTAAGTATACAGTCACATAATACTGAAAATCTTTATTTTGAGTGGCACCATTATTGAAGGTTGTCAGTTGTTAAATGTTCCACTTTTTTGTACCATTAAAATAGCTAAATGAAGTGTTCATGAATATATTTTGTGTTGTAGTAGTGGTGAGGAGTAATGTTTGCTAGATATTGGGTTTACCTCCTTGTAAAAACCTGTGAAGTTTTTCTTTGTTTTGTAGCTTTTGTTAGGGTTAGGGTCTATTGGGCTAACTTCTTTGTTTTCTTTGTTTTATGTCACTGGTGAGAGTCACAGGTTTTTTACACCAAGGATGAGCCTGGATATTTTATTAATATTGATTTTTATACAAACTACCTATCAAGTGACTGTTAGGTTTAAAATAAGTCAGGTAATAATAATTTTTTGTATTATGAATGTGACAGAATCCAAGAGAAGCTGATGCAATGACAAAAGTATAAGCAGAACTAGATGAAACAAAAATAGTTTTAGTCAGTTTTTAAAAGAACTGAATTTCCTTAGAGAGCTGTGTAACAGTCTTAGTAATTTTTTTGTAGCCTAATTTCAATATATTAAAATCCAACCTAATACAATAGACCTTAACATGAGACTCGGGGCAGCAAACCTCACAAACACTGTAGTTATTCCATGGAATCTCGTACTGAGATCTATTGTCTATATATTGAATATTGGTCTATTACCTGCACTCTATTTCTTCCTGGCAGCAATAGGGCTCGAAAGAGACTTGAATTCCAGCTTGCCCTTGGGACAGGTAGCTCTCAAATTTTGCTTGCTCTCGGGTCAGTCCTAGTTTGCTCAATGATGTATCTGGGAGATGACTTGCCCGATATATCGCCCAGTAAAGTCAGAGTGAAATGCTACTAGCCCACAAGGAAAATCTTCTTGTCCGGGACAATGGAGTGGCACTTTTTTGAGCCCTTAGCAAACAAATTCTTTGAGACTGTTTTCATTTGCAGGTATATGTGTATCTATCCTGGTAGCATAACACAATTGAAGCTGTGCTACAGAGAGGGGAGAAACTTGATGATCTTGTAGAGAAATCTGAAGGATTAACTCTGCAGTCAAAAGCCTTTTACAAAACTGTTAGTAAAATAACTTGGATTTGTTTTATTTTAAGCTACTTATTACTGGTCAGACCTTAAGCTACAGTGTACAGTGCACTTATAGTATACTGCTCGCTGTGGCCTTTATTGCAGGTACATGTAAAAGGAGTTCATGACAGGGCTGTCATTTGCTCGTGTTGCGTGACAAGTTTAAGGTTTTTGTATCTCGTATTTTGCGGCCTTAAGGGTCATCGCGATAGGGTCAGAAATCTCCATGTTCGTTTCAGGAGTAATTATTAAGGGCTTTTATTTAATTCCTGCAGGAATTCGTTGGTGAGCAGAAGAAGAAAAATGTATTGACTGCAGAAATGACGATTGAAAACGACAGTACTGACAACAGAAGAGCGATTTATGACGTCAGAAATTACGTCATTGTTCAAGAACTTGGTTTATTCCTGCTGTTAAACTTCCAAAGAGACCTGAGTTGTCTGATTGGATGAAATCGTTTTGATTAAAATGACTAAAAGTGGTCCACAAATGAGAGAGAATTAGAGACTAAAAAGGCGTTATTAAAGGGGCACTGTCACGGTGTTTTAGCGTCATTTTACAATGCCAAAATATGTTCCTGCATCAATGGAAACTCAAAAATAATGATGCAGTTTTGTTATCTAGGACTTTATCACTACACCGAAACCATTTATTGCCGCCTAGCACTTAGCATGGCAAGGATGGAAATGGATTGAAATTTGAAAAAACTTGCCAGTTTTTTTCAAATTCTAGAGCCATTCCTTGAAAATATTGCCAGAAATTCATTATGGTTTGCTCTCCGAGCCACCATGATTCGTTTGATATGTTTCTGTTAGTCCATTTGAGCATTTTGGGAACGAGTGAAGGTACCAGGTAAAGATTTTAGCAACGAATGAAGCTGAAAACAGCAAAACTCCCGTGACACTGCTCCTTTAAACGCTTGTCTTCAGCTAATTTAAAGTAACATAGGTATACAAAGATGTAATCTCTAAGAAATACTTAAGTCTTGGCATGTTGTAATATATTCAATGTTGAGTTATTATAAGGTATTTATTAAAGTGTACAGTAAGAAAAGTATAAAAACACATTATATATATAAAGTGATTATGATGTCCAGAAAGTACCCTCTAACACGAAGATTTACGTGATCGTGAATGCCTAATAATATAATATCAAATAAACAGTTTCTTAACAGAGTCAGTCTGGCTCTTGCATAAAATTAATTAAATACATCGTTATACATTGAACTCACTATCTCTCCTGAGGGAGGAGGAACTCCCTATAATGGCCTACATGGGGAGGCTCCGCCCGAAAGGGGTACCTTTTTCAGGCTTCAGGTATATAAAAGGGTAGGGATTTCACAAGTTGAGGTATATAAAAGGGTAGGGCCTAGGGAAATCGGTCATTCAGGTATTTAAAAGGCCTCTGATTATAATATTTCGAATAGATGCCTTTTATGGCTGTATCAGTCGATTCGGCCTTCGGCCTCATCAACTATCACCTTATAGAAAGTGAGAGCGAATAATCTAATTGTTTTAATAGAATTCCTACTGAAATTTCCTTCAAAAAAACTATTTCAATTACTTCTTGTCTGAGAATTAGCTTCAGATCACGCTTTAGAGAATTTGAGCGGACTGAATTGTCAATTTGACATTTTCAGTTGTGTACGCACGCTTATCAGTTTCTTTAAAAATGTCGAGGTTTTTTAATTCAAGAAATCGTAAATGCCCTCCTTTTAGTCTTCTCAGGAATTTTGTTTATTCATTTGTTTCTAAATGTTATTTCAAACTTCGGAGAAACGAGGAAACGTTGGACTTTTGTCGACCACACCAAGCCACTAACGGCTGATAGTGTACAATGGCTCAGCCAATCAGATTGCAGCATTTGCATTAGTATACTAGTAGAATTCTACTAATAAAAATTATTCTAAATAACTAAATTTACAAAATATTGAGCAAGATAAGATCTCATTTTTTAAAGATATTACAAGATATTAAAAAAGACCTCTTAAAACTTCCAAGGTTGCCCCTTTCGACGACGCACTCAGGTCGGTCATTCCACTCTCTAACAATTCTTACAAAAAAAAAGTTAGCCTTACATTGCAACTAAAAGTTGTCGAATGAGAGCGCGCGTACTATCTCAGTTTAAAAGTATCAAGAATCTCCCGTCGATCACTGGAGCTATTTCGAAGTCGGCCGACTTTCAAAGCTTTCTAATGATAATAATTTGAAATATTCGAATATACTTGAAGCCCTTGTATAGTATAAATCAGTAAAAAGTCTCATGACTTTTCTCGTCCAAGTGTCTGTATTTGCCCAGTTAATTTAAAATTCACTCACACTTCATTAATTGCAGTCAAGATGCCTTATTACCTATACTAATTGGTCAGAGTTTCTAATTCAGAATTCATCACTAGTTCTTTTTATATTAAACGGTTGTTTTAAGATTCACTTAATTTCGACACCCATTTGAGCCGGTTACACTTTGAAATAACATCTGAATGTCCATTACTCTCAGCATACATTGTAACATGATCACGTCGATGAAACCTAATCAGAAGCATTATGAGCGGAAATTAAACCTACCTTTTTCATTTTTCTATGGGAAATTTACAGCATTTTCAAAACAAATAAGAAAATGCATTCCTAATCTCAGATAAGGATCGTATTGAATTGTACACGACCTCCAGAAATTGGCGTGACACTTGTAATGTCACTTGGGTGAGGTCTACTCAAAACAGGATGCGAGTTCAACCGGAAGTTTTATTTTTAACTGTTCCTCGATTCACGTTTCATTGATAAACTACCCTCTATCAAATTGATGAAACGATTTTCATGTTCTTTTTTCTGATATTCTATTCTAGAACAGCAATCGGCAGATTTAATTTGAACAGATTGTCAGGCAATATTTTGGGATGTTATCGTTTCAGTTTTAATGCGTAGAGCCGTCACGGGTTACAGAATGGCGCCCGAGAAACACTGGATCAGAGAGCGTTTTGTGTTTACATCTGACACGATCTAAGAATAATAAAAAGATCAATTGCTTACTAAACCTATAGCGTTCGTTCGCAAAAGCAATAACTGAATTTTACCGTCTTCAACTGATCTATCAACACGATGGGAGGCATATTTGCAAGGCTTTCAAGCGACTTTCAGAATGTTTAGCTTTTCTTTTCTAAACACAATTATATCATTACGCACGTTGATCCAGCCCCACCCAGAACTCGCCTTTAATTTTCCAGGAACACGTTGTCCCAGATGTTCCGTTACAAATAGGCTTTATTTTTTAACACACCTCGTGACTTATCATGGCTTATTTACATCTCGGGTTTTTCCCTTTTGAACCTGGACCTGGGAAATAAATACCCTGACACATTAGAAGATGTTCATTAGAAGTCTACGGATCAAGGCTATAAGCAACTAAAGTGCAAGATCAACCTCAGGGATAAAACACAAATATCACGTCAACCATGAAAGACGAAAAGAAATTGCATTTCACTCCATCAGATGTGCAAACACTGCGAAGTCTTTGCGAAGAGTTGGATCGCCTCCAAAAGCAACTTGAAGATGAGCTGGTAAGACTTGCGTGAACAGTGTACACTTTTTCTTTTTTTTAATAAGAACAAACTTAATAAGAACATTGAGGCTGAAATCGCTCGAAAAATAAGAACAATTTAAGAACAATCTGAGGCTGAAATTTTTTTCACCAAACAAACAGACCGCGACGACAGTGTGAAGCCAACGTTTCTTTTCAAAATTCAGGGTCTTTACTATACAGTCTTCCAGATATATTCATCACTCTTAAACTTCATTATCACACTTTTCGTGTGTAAACAGTAACAGATTACATGTATGAGTATAAACACTGAACACTACATGTACTGATAAATACAGGTTCTTTGTCCATCACTGTGTGATGCATGTGAAAGGTATGGTTTAGGTACCCTGCAGGTCAGGGTCCCTACAGTGAAGTACTGTACAGTACGGTATAACCACATTTGGAGCCATTGGAGAACACAGAATTTTAAGAACAAAATAGGAACATTTTGAGGCTGAAATGGCCGAAAAAATAAGAACATTGAGCCTGAGCTAAATTTTACTGGTTCTTAATAAAAAAAAAAAGAGTGTAGTGGATGACATTTCATCTGAGTTCAAGCAAACAGACACTGAATAGAACGGCGTGTTTCACTCGGAAACCAAAAACTTGCGTGATTATTAAAAAGGAATCTGTGACAGTGAACAGGGAATTGACTTTTACTAATTGACAATTTTAACTAATAAAGTAGTTTTCTATCAAAATATTCAGTGAACGTGTTTTAAGAAAACATTTTTTTCATGCATTTTTCTTTTTTTTCACAGAAGCCCAAGTTACCACCCCGTCTTAGTGACTATATACAACTGTTACAGTTTGAAGAACTCTCAAATTCTACCATCAGTAGGGTAAGTACGAAAAGTATAACTCGAGATCACGCGATAAAAAGAACGCCTGATCGCATGTTTACGAAAATGACAAAAAAAAATTTTTAGGGCAGGTGCCACAATCACAAACGGCTTTATTCACAAGAATTAGGTCGCTTTCTAGTTTCCAGATAAAAGATCAACAATCTTTTCTCTCGTTTAATGTCTTCAATCGTCTGGTAGTCTTCTGGTTAGACGTTGCGTGACCAGCGCGCTACTTCTCTAAAATAGAAGGAGGCCCGTATTTCGTTTCCTAATTGTTGAGCTGATCGATCTAACACCAATTACCTCATAAAAATATCCCTTAAATAAAACATTTTCATTTTCTGCGAAATTAAAATGTTTTTGCGCTTCTTTTTTACTTAGGCGACCGACGCTGGAATACTCAGTGACGATATACAGAGATTCTTTAGAATCGCAAAAGCCGTGGAACTGATCAAGAACTCGAGTGAAGACGAAATAGAAAAACTAAGTGAACGATTAGAATCATATTTAATTGATATCTCAAGTTATATGAGAAGAGTGGTAAGTTATATTTTTTTCGTTAGCTCTTATTACTTTTTCATTCTCAATGCTCGGCTACCCGCGGATGGGAAAAGGGGGGTGGGGGGGGGGGGGGGAGGGGAGTTGAGGACGCTCGCTTATATGGGCTATATACAGAGCTCCTCTGGGCTATATAGGTATGTGTGGCCCCACATGGCATGGTTTTCAGCCGTTTTGGTCATAAATGGGGTACAGTCTATACAAAGGAGTCTAAACGCAATGATGTAAAGGACCGCAGACGAAAATACTGCCGGTTTACGTAGGATCTGTAAAAAATCTGATCAGCAAAAAGTAGAAACACAATACTAGAAAACAATGATGCAAGGCTGACTCCTTAGTAGATCATAGAAAGCTTAACTGGACAACGACATGATAGAGTCATAACTGAAAGTCAAGAATTGCAACCGTGGACAGCTGTTTCGACCTTGGTGAGACTCAACAGATGTTTCGACCTTGTTGGGATACAACAAAGTCGAAACAGCTGTCCACGATTGCAATTCTTGGCTTTCAGTTTGGGATACGCGATATTTAGGGGAAAAATTAACCGGATACGAGATATCACGGTGGGCGGGGAAAAATAATGGGATACGCCGGCCGGATATTTTCTAGGATACAAGTACGAAAATTGTTTGGTTTTGAAGTTGAATTTTATGGTCTGTAGGGGATTTTTAGACCAAAACTTAACGGGATTAGACACTCAGACCCACTGATAGGGCAGGTGTCTTCCTCGCATTGAGTATCAGTCCAGGTTAACATTGCTTCGGCATCAGACGAGGTTTTGACTTGCATATTTTGTTTATTCAATACAGCTGAAGGAAAACAGCATTTTGCCACCAAAGCCACAAGACTTACACGGCTTGAAAGAGCGACTGGACGAGATAACTCGGTCGTTTTTGGAGATGGTAGAGAAGGAAAACACAGACTCACTCGTGGATGACGTCAGAAATTACGTAGTGGTGGAGACACAGGCACAAGTTATGCTATACTTTAAAGGCGATCTAGGTCACCTGACTGGATAATTCTTGACTGTCTTGAGCCCGCCGCTCGAAATAAACATTGCGATAGCTATATATAGTTTATATTTATTATATTCATTACATGTTTTATGATAACTTAAAAATAAAATAAGAAATTGTAAATGTGGTTTGACAATTTGCTTTTCACAGATCGTTCATTTTCCCCCTTTTTCATTCTACTTCGCTGCTATTTTTCTCGCTTTGCACATCACCTAAACAATAACAACAAGTCGTTGTTACTTTCGTGGGCAAAAGAAAATGACATGGCCCGTGATAACAAAAGATAACGACCCTGCCTAACATACTGCGTAGTGCAGTGGTTCTTCCTGCACAAACAAAAGCTTGGTGAATAAACGTTTTCGTAAACACCATTTTAGCGTTACATAGCGTAAATATGGTAAAGACACATCACCAGAAATCCACCCAGCCCTCAGCTTTTTGAAGCATTATCACATATGCCATTTGATACTCAGATGTAGTGATATGCAGATTGTCTTAATGCCTCGGCTTTTTTGTCGGTTTGGTGAAATTATGGTGACCTAATTAATTTCTTTTAAAAGTTCATCGGATCTAGTGAATGAATGGCATTTTATGGGATTTTCCAAACATTGATTTCATTGATTGTTTATGTCCTGAGTTTGATCAATTTTTACTGGGAGGTAAATGTAGTACCTTGGTTATAGAGGGCAGGGGGATTAAGATAGAACTGCCCCACTCAATCTCATGCTCAGACCCAAGGGCAGAAAGTTGGGTCTGGAGGAAGTCAAACTGACAATAACAGTGTAAAAGATTGTTTCCCTGTGTCTCAAAAGATGACTGACTGAAATCAAAACATCAGATAAGTGACCATATGCATGGGTGATTAAATATTGTTATTATTTTACACTGGGGATTGAAGGCATTTGAGCTGCTCACTCAAGGAACAATTTAAAAATTGTGAAAAATGATAACAGAGAAAGAGAGAGAGAAAAAAATGTATTGTTAGACTTACAGTGTACATTTTGTACATGGTTGTAAAAAAGCCACATGTAATATTGTAAAAACAATGCCCTATTCTTTTGAAGTGTAAAGGAATTTATGCAGTTTACCAGTCAAATACTTGTGGAGAGAACAAAACCAAATGAAAGAGCCTCTGTGAAAGAACAAGGTGCAGTGTACATTAAATACATGTAATGTCATTAGAAATAGAAATGTCAACGTCAGGGTGGTCAACATGAAGTCCCTGTCTACATACAGTACACTGATTCAGAGTGAAGATTCGTGTAGCTTATTAAAAGTGTGTAATCTGATTAGGTTGTACATGTTGTTGATTCCTCTGGATTGCATTGTGCATCCCTGCTACACACGATTTTTTATCATTAGTGCAGGCATAGTCGTGTGCGATCCTGCACAATGTAAAAGATTTCGCTCAAGTGAAGTTTGACGCTGAAATGAATGCTAGTTTGAGAGAAATCTCATGTTTTGTACGCGCGCGCTGATGACGCAAAAATCGTGCGCAGTAGGAATGCGCAATGCAAAACTCGGGAATCACCTTTAAACAAGTAAGTATTAAATAAACATTCCTTTCCACACAAGTATGCTCACGAGGCCTTAAGTATACAGTCACATAATACTGAAAATCTTTATTTTGAGTGTCACCATTACTGAAGGTTGT
>JAHPZR010022994.1:20000-25000 GCA_019787425.1 Platygyra sinensis | reverse complement strand
TTTCACAAAGACGCAAAATATCCCCGGGTTAGCCGTTTTTCTCGATTTCGAAAAAGCTTTTGATTCCATTGAATGGAATTATCTTCAGAAATGCCTGGAAACTTTTAACTTTGGTCCACAATTACGGCAGTGGATAAATGTAATATATAGTGACATTTCAAGTTGCATCCTTAACAACGGCTTTGCTACTAGGCAATTTAATCTGGAAAGAGGTGTCAGACAAGGCTGCCCTCTCTCTGGCATCCTGTTTACTATTGGGATAGAAATTCTGGGTAATGCTATAAGGCGCTCAAATGAAATAAAAGGCATCGAAATCGATGAAAGAAACACTTTAAAACTTACGCAGTATGCAGATGATACTACTGTTTTTCTTAGAGATATCCAGTCACTAAAAAATTTGTTTAATTTACTTGCCCAATTCGAAAATTGTTCTGGATTACGAATAAATCAAACTAAATCAGAGTTGTTGTGGTTAGGGTCATTACGATATCGAAGAGATACACTTCTAAATCTAAGATTAAGTGAAGAACCTAAATTTATGCCCTTGGAGTATTTTTTTCGTACGATGAACAACTTGCAGCCAAAAGGAACTTTTTTGATCGACTTGACCCCTTAAGAAGAATACTAAACATTTGGTCGTCAAGAGATATATCGATATATGGCAGAATCAATATAGTGAAGACTATAGCGATTTCTAAACTTACTTTCGTGTGTAGTGTGCTGAATACGCCAGACACGTTCGCTACTGAAGTCAATAAACTGATTTTTGACTATGTATGGAAGTACAAAAATTCAAAGATTAAAAAGTCCACCTTGATTAAAAGCAAAGAGAACGGAGGTCTAAACATGGTTGATTTCACACTGTTTGTTAAAGCTCTGAAAATATCCTGGGTCAGACGTCTCTGCTCTGAAGGCAATCAACCATGGAAATTCATCCCACTACACTTTCTATCTGGTGTCGGTGGAACACTTGTTTTTCGTTGTAATTACGACTTGAAATATTTAAACTTAAGTGCAAAATTACCCACTTTCTACAAAGACATAATCTCGCACTGGCAAGAATTGAATAAGGTTGTTCCCACAACCGAATAATAACCGATTCATAACAATCAACAAAGCCTCCGTGTATTTTCGAAACTGGCATCGTGCCGGTATTCATAAACTTTCCAGTCTCCTCGATGAGAACAACAATCGATTTCTGTCTTTCAACGAATTCTCACGAAAATTTAAGGTGAAAAGTAATTTCTTACAGTATCACGGCCTCCTTTCAGCAATATCGAGTGAATGGAAAAAACACCTTAAAGAAGAACAGCAAGCCGCCACAGTTAATTTACCTGAAATCGATAAACTTACGTGCAGAACAATTTACAAATCGCTAATTGATTGTCAGAATCTCCCTCCTCCAACGGCTGAGAAAAGACTTATAGAAGGTGGTTTCGATATCCACGAGCTTCAAAAGCCATTTTGGTTTTCTCCGGCTGCTCGGATCTCAACGGTACTTGGCTAATCATCTCCGAGCTAGCCAATCAGCGTGCGCGAAAAGTACTATTCAAATGAGTGCTACATAGTAGAATTCTACTATTATACTAATGCAAATACTGCAAACTGATTGGCTGAGCTACTCGTATACTATCAGCCATTAGAGTACAGTGACTGCCGGTCGTCCACGAAATGCGATATTTTTATAGTTTTTCCGAAGTTTTGGAAGGAATTTTAGATGTAATGGACAGGGAAATTAAATTTCTGAAAAGACTAAAAGAAGCTCATTTACGGTTTCTTGACTTTAAAAATTTGGAAATGTTGAAAAAGCAGGTATACGCGTAAACAACTGCAAATTTGCCAAGGACAGTTCGATACATCCAACTTTGTGGGTAAAGTTCAATAATGCGTGGGAAAATCATTGGAAACCGTTATTTGAACTAATTTCAGTTAGAATTCTGGCGTGGCGAAAACAATTAGATTATTCGCTTTCGACTTCTATGAGGCGATAGTTGATTCGGCCTTCGAATTGAGAGCGAATAATCTAATTGTTTTAATAGAATTCCTACTGAAATTTCCTTCAAAAAACTATTTCAATTACTTCTTGTCTGAGAATTAGCTTCAGATCACGCTTTAGAGAATTTGAGGGGAATGAATTGTCAATTTGACATTTTCAGTTGTGTACGCACGCTTATCAGTTTCTTTCAAAAATGTCGAGGTTTTTTAATTCAAGAAACCGTAAATGCCCTCCTTTTAGTCTTCTCAGGAATTTTGTTTATTCATTTGTTTCTAAATGTTATTTCAAACTTCGGAGAAACGAGGAAACGTTGGACTTTTGTCGACCACACCAAGCCACTGCACACAAGCGGCTGATAGTATACAATGGCTCAGCCAATCAGATTGCAGCATTTGCATTAGTATACTAGTAGAATTCTACTAATAAAAATTAGTAAAATCCAACTAGTAGTCTATTATCAATGCTGCGTTCTGATTGGTTGAGCTACTAGTAGGCTATTTGTTATAGCCCACTAGTAGCGAAAAGCACCGGCTTTGAAAACCAAAACAATGGCGGCTGAATCGCTTTAACTAGCGAAAGATGGTTTATCTCGATAGTTTTTTGACCAACTAGTTGGATTTGACTCAGAGCCCATTCGGGCTCGAGGAATAATTGTTAATTATTCTAAAAAACTAAAGTTTCAAAATATTGAGCAAGATAAGATCTTATTTTTTAAAGATATTACAAGATATTAAAAAAAGACCTCTTAAATTCCAAGATTGCCCGCTTCGACGACGCACTCAGGTCGGTCATTCCACTCTTTAACAATTCTTACAAAAAAAGTTAGCTGCAACTAAAAGTTGTCAAATGAGAGCGCGCGTACTATCTCAGTTTAATAGTATCAAGAATCTCCCGTCGATCACTGGAGCTATTTCGAAGTCGGCCAACTTTCAAAGCTTTCTAATGATAATAATTTGAAATATTCGAATATACCTGAAGCCCTTGTATAGTATAAATCAGTAAAAAGTCTCATGACTTTTCTCTTCCAAGTGTCTGTATTTGCCCAGTTAATTTAAAATTCACTCACACTTCATTAATTGCAGTCAAGATGCCTTATTACCTATACTAATTGGTCAGGGTTTCTAATTCAGAATTCATCTCTAGTTCTTTTAATTAAACTGTTGTTTTAAGATTCACTTAATTTCAACACCCATTTGAGCCGGTTCACATTGAATGAACATATCAGTAAAGCACACATTGTAACATGGGATCGCGTCGATGAAACCTAATCAGAAGCATGATAAGCGAGAATTAAACCTACCTTTTTTTATTTTTTACTATGGGCAATTTACAGCATTTTTAAACAAATGAGAAAATGTATTCGTAATCTCAGATAAGGATCGTTTTGAATATTGCACACGACCTCCAGAAATTGGCGTGACACTTATGATGTCACTTGGGTGAGTCTATTCAAAACCGGATACGACTAACCGGAAGTTTTATTTTTAACTGTTCCTCGGTTCACGTTTCATTGATAAACTACCTTCTATCCAATTGATGAAACGATTTTCATGTTCTTTTTCTGATCTTTTATTCCAGAATAGCAATCGGCAGATTTAATTTTGACAGAATGTCAGGCAATATTTTTGGATTTTGTTATTTCAGTTTTTATCAGAGCCGTCACGAAGTAAGTGGCGCGTGTCACAGATTCCCGGAAACACAGGAAAGTGAAGATCAGAGAGCGTTTTTGTGTTTACATCTGACACGATCTAAGATAATAAAAAGATCAATTGCTTACTAAACCTATAGCGATCGTTCGCAAAAGCAATAACTGAATTTTACCTTCTTCAACTGATCTATCAACCCAATGCGAGGCATATTTGCAAGGCTTTCAAGCGACTTTCAGAATGTTTAGCTTTTCTTTTCTAAACACAATTATATCATTACGCATGTTGATCCAGCCCCACCCTTTAATATTCCAGGAACACGTTGTCCCAGATGTTCCGTTACAAATAGGCTTTATTCTTTAACACACCTCGTGACTTATCATGGCTTATTTACATCTCGGGTTTTTCCCTTTTGAGCCTGGACCTGGGAAATAAATACCCTGACACATTAGAAGATGTTCATTAGAAGTCTACGGATCAAGGCTATAAGCAACTAAAGTGCAAGATCAACCTCAGGGATAAAACACAAATATCACGTCAACCATGAAAGACGAAAAGAAATTGCATTTCACTCCATCAGATGTGCAAACACTGCGAAGTCTTTGCGAAGAGTTGGATCGCCTCCAAAAGCAACTTGAAGATGAGCTGGTAAGGCTTAGGCTTTTGTACATTATGCTTTTATCTCCCCACTAGAATGCTCCTCCTTAATGCTCCATTTTTTTCCACTAAAATGCTTGGTTCCCCCCAAAAAAGTCACTAAAATGCTCGGTTAATGCTCATACATAGGGGTTTTTAATTTTCATAATTTTAATGTCTCAACACAATTAACAGCTCAGAGTGCTTGATAAAAACGTTTACTTTGTATAACAAGGGAAGAGCAACGTATGTAAGTCTTAAAACACCAGAAGATAATTCTCAAAATGATTCTGTTAATCCTTTGTCCCCTTTCAGTGATACCTGAGTGAAGAGATTAAGCTAAGCCTTCATTTGTTTTTTATTTAAACATATTTTCCATTGTATGCCTCAAAAGCGCCTAGGCTTTTCAAGGGGGCTTAAAAAGTCTTCATTTTCTCGTAAAAAAGTTTTATTTCTATATTCTGTGGAAACGAACGAACGGCGTGTTTCACTCGGAAACCACGCACTTGCGTGATTATTAAATAGAGGATATTACATGACCGCGCGTGGATATGAATTTTATCTTCGAGTGTTCAACTCGATATCTCACGAGTGAGCGCAGCGAACGAGTGAGATGTCGAGTTGAACACTCGAAGATAAAATTCATATCCACAAGCGGGCATGTAATATTCTGTTTATTACATAAACATACTAATCACGACGTCTTTGACGATTTTCCGAAG
>JAHPZR010022994.1:0-15000 GCA_019787425.1 Platygyra sinensis | reverse complement strand
GCAGGGGGATTAAGATAGAATGGTCCAACTGAATCCCATCCTTAGAGACCCAAGGGCAGGTACACTGTAGTCGGGTCTGGAGGACGTCAAACTGACAAAACCGGCGTGAAAGATAGTTTACATTGACATCCCTGTGTCTCCAAAGATGACTGAAACCAAAGCATGAGATAAGTGACCAAGTGGGTGATTAAATATTGTTATTATTTTACACTGGGGATTGACGGCATTTGATCAGTTCACACAAGGAACAATTTAAAAATTGTGAAAATGATAACAGACAGGGAGCTCTCGAATTAATGGCCGGCCAATGGACAATGTCCAAACTGATTTGGGGATTGACTGGTCAACCTTTTGTCTTGCCGGTCAATGTTGACCAGTAGTCACATTTGATCGTTTTGAAAATGAAATAAATTAAAATTTCCATGCTTTCAGTTGTTTCAGGTGTAGCAAGTCACTGTGTATTGTCATTTGCAGAACTTTGATCTGAAATCCTGGACGCGAAATGCAACAAGAACTGTTGTTTACAATTTGGGCATTAAAAACAGGCATCGGGGTTCACACACTTCCGGTCACAAAGTTAGAAATAATAAATTGACTGGTTATGGTTCATATTTTTTTCCAATCAGTTCCCTTTCCATACTTTCCAATTTTACCACACCCGAGTTAAAATGCCTGGTTACGTACAAAGCTTTTTTCGATGAATACAAATTTTTCTTCTCTTGTAATGAGGAGTAACATGAATTACTGGCGGAGTTTTAGGATCAAGATCTCACACGATGATATCTACACCAGAAATCATTATTATTATTTGGAGGCATTTACTGTGTATTTACTTATTTACAAATTTATGTGTACGATAATGATATTTAACGTGTTGTGGGTTAGTCTTTACTCTTACAGACAGTGTACCTATTAATACACATAAGCTTTAATATTTTCATTTTGCTGCTGTAATCTACTTTTGTTGTTGACAATGAGTGCTTTTAAGTGCTTTAAGCACTAAGCAACAACTTTTTTGGAAATATATAACACCAGTTTTGGTTCATGGGTCGCTGTTTTAAGCATTATTAATTTTAATTTTATATAATTTGACTGGCCAGAAACGGTATGTGACCAAGCTAAAATGAATTTGACCGGTCATCGTGTATGGAGACTCTCCAGAAATTATTTCAAGCCCTGACAGAGAGAGAGAAGAAAAAATTATGTATTGTTAGACTTATGGTGTACATTATGTACATGATTGAAAAAAGACGTGTAATAAAATTAGTGTAAAAACAATGCTCTATTCTTTTGCAGTGTAAAAGAATTTATGCAGTTTACCAGTCAAATACTTGTGGAGAGAACAAGACCAAATGAAAGAGCCTCTGTGAAAGAACAAGGTGCAGGGTGCAGTAAATAATGCCATCAAATTGAAAAAAAAAGGAATGCTCTATTGTCAATGTCGGGGTGGCATAACTACGTGTACACACAGTACATAGAAACTGACGTTTCATGTAGGTGGTACATGTTGTTCATGAACTTGTGCTTTGTTAAACATATCTCCATTTGTAGAAAAGTTTAGTCTTTCCCATAAAACCGTGAATGCTAGAGAAAATTTCTGGAATGTTTATTTTTTCGTGACCAATCAGATACGAGATGAAACTGCAAAAGATAACTGACAAACCGCAGCAGGGATCAGTCACGACTTGATACGAAACAATGAGCTGGCTTTTTCTTCTACAAGAAATCTTCAATTCCCTTTGGATCTCTCTGAAAAAACTATTTTTGACCACAAACCAACACCAGTTACTTGATTCCGTCTGTTCAAAAACTTATCTATCAAATAGACCTGAAAGTGAGTGCAAATTGTGAAAATTTACAACAGTACAGGTCGGCATCATGGGTGAAGGTTCTCAACTACAAAAAAATATGGATCGAAAACCACCAATCACAGCCAACTAGCATGACCTTTTGAACTGTACGTGAAACAAACACCGGGAAGCATTGCTCGTGATTGGCTCATTTTTTTTGCTCTCAGACGCGCTGTCTAGCTGTCTCTGATCCGGTCTTCTTGATTAACTTTGCTCTTCCGTAAAATGTTGTTCATATCTATTCTTTGGTGACAACAAAGCTGAAATAGAGAAAGAAAAATGTCAGTTTTTGAAAACAGTAAAATTAAAGATTCCTCGTGGAAGAAAAAGCGAGCTCGCTGTTTAGTGTCAATTCGTGATTAATCCATTGTGCAGTTTGTCGGTTATCTTTTGCGGTTTCATCTCCCGTCTGATTGGTCGCAAAACAATAAACATTCCTGAAATTTTCTCTGGCATTCACGGTTTTATGGGAAAAACTGTAAATTTCTGTGTAAAAATATATAGATTTTGATGCTGTAAAGGACATGTCTTTAGGTAGTACTGGGTATGTGCACACTCAGAGAATTCCTAAGTTTTTGATATAATCATAACTACAGTGGAACCTCGATTTAACGAACCTCTATTTAACGAAGACCTCAATATAACGAACCATATTCTATGTCCCGGCCAAAGTTACAGTAAAATGTATGGAATAGAACCTCGATATAACGAATTCTTCGATATAATGAACATAATCCGGAAGCCCAAACGTAGGATCTACTTCGAATGTCAACAT
Organism: Platygyra sinensis; assembly: GCA_019787425.1. NCBI lineage: Eukaryota > Metazoa > Cnidaria > Anthozoa > Scleractinia > Merulinidae > Platygyra > Platygyra sinensis. The sequence continues at coordinate 12,375 of JAHPZR010022994.1, read as the reverse complement.
GCGACAGAAGAAAACGCTGAACAGATCAACAGTCAACAAATCCTTTCATCCTTATGGTAAAGAGACAGCAACCTTTCAGTGTACGGTTTATTGTATGTCATAGACATTGGCACTATAGTATTTCTACAGAAGTAACCTGTGTTACAAATTAATCATTAACTATGACCTCAATATAACGAACATTTTGGTCGTTTCCCCTCAAATTCGTTATATCGAGGTTTTCGATATAACGAACCCTCCATTTAACGAACAAATTTGGCTGGCCCCCAGCGACTTCGTTAAATCGAGGTTCCACTGTATGATGTTTTAGAATTTCTAGGGCCTCTTTATGCTAACTATGGTTAAGTAATGAGAGCCTTGTCGGTCACAAAGTTGCCACAAAGGCCATCCATGTTGTGTTTTATTGCATTTTTCTATTAAAGATAGCTTGATTACCAACAGGATAAAGTTTTAGACATTTTTATTAGTTCTATTTAAGTGGAATCATCTCAAAGGGGCTACGTCATGGTATTTTGAGTCACCCAGTATTTTGACCATCAACAAAATTACCTTTAAATTGAAGGACACCTGAAAATAATACTTTAGAAAGATAGGAAAAAACTAAAGACATTATAATAAACCATAAGGGAACAAGGATGGTTAAGGATGGAGAAGATTGACACGGATTACAAACAACGAAATTTTTTATTTATTTTTTATTTTATTTATTTTTTATTTTTTTGAAAAAAATTTAGGCTAAATTTTTCAAACCGTTTAGCTGTGACACAGCCCCTTTAAGGAATAAACCTCGCATTCTTATCCCTTGATACTCTGTTAAAGATCATTGACTTACAGAGAATCTGAGCTGCATGTGAGAGTTCTCTCAGCCATTTACAGGAGCAATATGGCATGGTACATGTATGATCTTTATCATGTCATGAAGACATGGAGTTTGTATTCATTTGGAAAATTGCTTTGAGCTAACATGCACAGGAGCAAGGTTAAGAACCTACACTTTACATTTGTGAATGAAAAAAAAAGAAACAAACAAATTATGTGCACTGCTAACCACCAAGTCATGTCTAGATATATTTTGTGTACATAACTGTGATTAAAGTAGGTGAAGAAAATACCCATGAGAATCCTAACCAGGTTTACTGTACACATTTTATGTTAAAAAGTTACATTTTTTAGTTACAATGTTCAACCTCCTGTCAAGCTTAGGTGGTAGCTTGCAAGGGTTAAGATCGTATTGCATCAAAATTAGCACATGGTAATTGCAGGGACTTTACCATATTTAAATGTTTTATTCATACGAGAAGTCAATTTTGAGAAAAATTCAGAATTTCTTGTGGAGAAATTGTTATCTCTTTTCTATCCATAAAATTGATATGATAATGTTCCAATTTCTGCACTGTTACAGTACACTGTACATGTATCTGTCAAGAGGTCACATATAGAAGGTGATGACTTTCAAGAGGTTCCCAAGAATTATTTTTAATAGTGATTTGACTAGAAACCTTTGATATTTTGGAAACTGAACTGGTGGCTGAGAAGGGAGGTTGTGGTTTATGAGAGGAGGTCTCAACCAGAGGTTCGAGTGTATTTGTTTATTTTTTTTTTTACAGTATTTATTTTTGAGTGAAATTGTTTGCATTTTTTTGCTTTTGCAGAATATGTGTGCCATGTGTTTGTTAGATCAGATTCTCTTGGAGGAGTTATTGTCTCAGATCTGGAGTATCCACAGAGAGTCGTTTTTACACTTTTAAATAAAGTAAGTATTAAATAAACATTCCTTTCCACCCAAGTATTCCCAAAAGGCCTTAAGTGTACAGTCACATAACACTGAAAATCTTATTTTGAATGACACCATTACTGCAGGTTGTTGGTTGGAATTCCGTCAGTGGTTGTGTTTATATGAATACACAGTATTTAATTTGTGATTATTACACATAGCAGTATACATGCACTGGTAATATCTCTCTGACCCACAGCTTGTAGGTAAAATGGCATCTGTTATGAACTAATTGTTTTGCTTTTGGATGGCAGATGGAAAGAGGGTTTGCAGAGGGAGCATAATGTGTACTTTAAAAGGAGAAACTTATCAGAGAGGGGGCTTATTTGAAAGGGGGGAGCTCAACAAGAGATTTATGGTTTTAAAAACAGAATTTCTTAAAGGTTCAAGAAGTCTAAGTATGTTTGTTGTATTAAAGTTCACTCATTCGTTTTCTGATACATCAATAACTCAATTGCAAATTACATACTCACACTTTCCATTAAGTAATCTCTATTTTCTCATGCAGACTGCTGGTTTATGTTTTAAAATGGCTTAGATAGGAAAGATGCAATTTTCGTCATAGTACCACTTAAAAGAATTGAAAAAAAGAATATGTAACAATAAGGACTTGTCAAATCCACATGTATTAGGTTTACAGTACTCTGCCAGTGATGATATAATTATTACCCAATGTATTATAAACTTAAAGTATAAAATTAATCTTGTTTTTTAAAAGGTTCTAGAGGATTTTTCCCAAAAGTTTTCACCTTCAGTTTGGAAAACAGCAGAGCCAAAGTAAGCACTTTAAATTGTACATACAAGCATCAGCAAGTATTACACTAACTGCAATTAACAAGTGAAGATGTCTTGAGTTCGTGTTAAAATTTTGATGCTGATATTAATTATGACATCAATTGGATACAATTTTGACTCTGTCATTTTTTTCACTCTGTTTAGCAGTATATCTTGGCCAGAATGTGAGAAATATTTGCAAGATTATCAGGTATAATTATTTTATGTAGCGTTTTGTTAAGTTACTGGCATTTAAAATTAATTGTCAAGAGTTATTCGTACAGTCAAAATCGTCCAGTCTGCTCCCACAGTTAACTTACTTTACCATATTTCCTACGGTATGAGTGGAATACTGTTTGCTAGATATCTTATATTGATTTTTGTACATACTACCTATCAAGTGACTGTTAAGTTTAAAATAATTACAGGTAATAATAGTTTTTTTGTACTATGAATGTGACAGAATCCAAGAGAAGCTGATGCGATGACAAAAGTACAAGCTGAACTAGATGAAACAAAAATAGTCTTAGTAAGTTTTTAAAAGAACTGAATTTCCTTAGAGAGCTGTGTAACAGTCCTAGTAATCTTTTTTTTGGCCTAATTTCAATATATTAAAATTCAGCTTGGCATACAGTGTAATTGACCTCAGCACAAAGCTCAGGCGAATGAACCCCATGATAGACTCTGTAGACTTTATTCCCTGGAATCTCGCATTGAGGTCTATTGTCTTTGGCAGAATTTTATACATAAATATCAAATTGTTTTATTACCTGCACTCTATTTCTTCCTGGGAGCAACAGGGCTCGAAGAAAACCCTTGAATTCCAGCTGGCCCTTGGGACAAGTACATGTAGCTTTCAAATTTTGCTTGCTCTTGGCCCAGCCTTAGTTTGCTGGCAGATTCATGACTTTCCCGATCTCTTGCCCATTGGGCAAGTAAGAGTGAAATGTTACTTGCCTGGTAGGAAAATCTACTTGTCTGTGACAATGGAATGGCACTTTTTTGAGCCCTGAGCAAACAAGTTCTTTGATTTTTCATTTGCATTTATGTACTTCTTTTATCTTGGTAGCATAACACAATTGAAGCTGTGCTTCAGAGAGGAGAGAAACTTGATGATCTTGTAGAGAAATCTGAAGGATTAACTCTGCAATCAAAAGCCTTTTACAAGACTGTAAGTAAAATAACTTGGATTTGTTTTATTTTTAAGCTACTTATTCACTGATCAGACCTTTAGCTGCAGTGTACAGTGTACTTATACATGTGTACATGCAGCACACTGCATGCTGTTGCCTTTATTGCAGGTATAAGGAGTTTATGTCACGGCTGTCATTAAGTGTTAATTCAACACCAACAACAACAACAACAACAACAACAACAACAGTGACTTTATTTTAACAATACAGAAAAAAGGCCTAATTTACATGTAGTCTTGATATTCACACCTGTAACAAACTTGTTACGTTATGGGTGAATTGTATCAACTATGGGTCAGTTAGTTTCAGTTCACTCTTAACTAAAAGGGTCCATCAATTACACAGTCGGCAGTAACAACTGTTACAAGTTACAGCTCTTATTGACGGCCTTGCATGTATGTCATTTTGAGTCATGTCAACCATTATGTCACTTAGCAATGTACATTAATGAACAAAATATAGAAAACTGATTGACTGATTTTTGTTTCCTTTCATCTATGATGATCATGCTTATTATATATGCACTTTACAACACCAACAACTTGTTCATCACAACACATCTACATGTACAGTTATGTTTTTAACTTTGTTTTTGAGAAAGTTGCTCACTCTCCCTAGCCTGCAGTGCAGGCGTTTTTGTTTTGGAGCTCTCGATTATAAATTCGCCGCCATATTGGCTTGAGCAAAGTAGGTGGGGAGGGGGCAGGGAAAAACAGTAGAAAACGCCTGCCCGTAAAGGCTGTGAAAACGAGAAACACCCCCTAATTAGTTGCGCTTCACAGATCTTCTGGAAATGAACAATCGGCTAATCAAAATGAACCAGAAACTAAATTTAACTTCCGATAAAAACAAACACACGTGAAGAATTTACATGCTACCTCCAAACATTGGCGAGAATCGAACGTGTCAATTATGTAGTGCAGAAATGTCTGAAACGAACCCTAATGATAATTGTAGGCTTTGCAAGGTTTTTTTCAAAGTGAAACTTGGAAATCTTGGCAAGCAAAGCCATTCTTTGTCTGAGAATCTCTTCAAACCATCGAAGCGGCAGGATTGCTTTGGAGCCAGACTATCCGAAATTTGCAGTCAAGTAGGATTGAAAGCTTAGAAGATGCTCTAAAACATGGTGTAATTCGTTCTGATGCGCCATTGAAACATTTGTCTGAAAAAATTTTCGAAATGTTTTTTTCCGGTCATGCAATAAGTTACGCCGTACATTGGGAAAAGTCAAGAAGATGAAAATATTAAATATCTCTGGTTATATTCAGCGAAAAACTCTAATTTGAAGTTCTTTAGAAAGCTTAGAAGATGCTCTAAAACATACTGTAATTCGTTCTGATGCGCCATTGAAATGTTTGTCTGAGAAAACTTTCGAAATGTTTTTTCGGGTCATGTAATTAGTTACGCCGTACTTTAACAAAGATCACGAAGATGAAAAAATTAAATATCTCTGGTTCTATTCAGCCAAAAACTGTCATTTGAAGTTCTTTAGAAAGCTTAGTAAATGCTCTAAAACATGCTGTAATTTGTTCTGATGCGCCGTTCAAATGTTTGTGCAAAAAAACTTTTCGAAATGTGTCTTCCGGTCATGTAATAAGTTACGCGGTAAATTAAGGAAAGGTCACGAAGATGAAAAAATTAAATATCTCTAGTTCTATACAGTGAAAAACTCTAACTCGAAGTTCTTTAGAAGGCTTAGAAGATGCTGTAAGACATGCTGTAATTCGTTCTTATGCGCCTTAGAAATGTTTGTGTGAAAAAATTTTCGAAATGTGTTTTCTGGTCGTGAATAAGTTACACCGTACATTATTAAGGAATTTTCTTCACACGAACTAGTAATTGAAATATCAGGCTTTTTCCAAAACCAGTTGGAAGTACTGCTAGCAGATCTCCTCTTGAAACCAGTGTACAAATTGCTTTAGTTTGTTCTGTTCGCAATTCACGCGACATCCCAAAATGAGATAAACACTGGAGGGCTTTCTAGTCACACGAATTAGTAACTGAAATATCAGCCCGGGGGGGGGGGGGGGGGGGTACTTGACCCATGTTTGGGTATAGGGGTGCCACCGAGGGTTTGAAATCCTGACCCTGTTTAGGACAAAAATACACTAAAAACCCTACCCTGTGTAGGACAGGAACCTCCACTTTAAGACCCTGTTTAGGACAAGCGACAAAATGTACACTCGTTGGTGTTACAGGAATTTACACTGTTTAATAAGTCATTCAAATCGGAGAAATCATGCTCGATGCGTCTAAAACCAAGTTGCTGCGTCTCTACACTTGAACTAAACAAAAAGCCGTCAAGCATTAAGCTCCAACTTAGTTAACGTAAAAAAATGGTGATTTTTCTAATAGCAAATCAAAGAGGAATGATTTCTTCAATGTATAATGAATAAGTGGAACTTATTTTTAAGGGTAATTTTATTTTGATTAAAGCACTAATAGAACTTTTACAGAAAAAAATATCCCTTAACAATATATATACCAGCGGGATCTGTCATGTCTGCGCGACACAGAGACATCTTTCTTTCATTGCGTTATCCAAGACAAAGAAACTGGACCTACCATATGTCGGTTTACTCAGTTGATATTGGGCAAATCAGGAAAAAAAATGCGTCGTTTTTCAGCCGCTCGATCGCATGCTCTTTCAACTTCTCGCAGGCTCCGGGTCGCAGGCTAAGAAAAGAAAGAGACTGCTCGCAGTCTGGGTTAAAGTCTCTCGGCTCGTAATACCATACCCTGTTTAGGACAGAGGCAAGTCGAATTGTATACCCTGTTTAGGACAGCGAGGCCAAAAAACCATACCCTATCCAGCGGCACATCCCCGTATAGCCCAAATAAGGGAGTTCCCCCCCCCGGGAATATCAGGCTTTTTCCAAAACCAGTTGGAAGTACTGCTAGCAGATCTCCTTGTGAAACCAGCGTACAAATTGCTTTAGTTTGTTCTGTTCGCAATTCACGCGACACCCCAAAATGAGATAACACTGGAGGACTTTCTCAAGAGCGGAATCGAAATTCCCCGGCGAAATTCTGTTCCGACTCCATCATTTTCCTTTTCAATAAATTCCTTTTCCGCACTCTCGAGCAAAAAAAATATATCGATTTACAGTTTATTGGCAGGCATCAATCTATTAGCTTGAGACCACACCAATCACAGACTCCGTTCATGGGCGAAGGGCGTTTCTCAAACAAACAATGACTGCCGGCAGGCGAATTTTTCCTTCCCCTCCCCCTCCCCCTTTACTTCTCCTGTCAGCCTAACTCCCACTCCCTAGGACGCATTTTTGTCCCTCTCCAAGCCTCTTCCGAGTTCGAATCCAAGATGGCACTCGCTTGATCAAACTCGCAGCTTCGCTCACCGAAATACACCTGCATTACAGGCTACACTCCCCCTTGTGGTTCAATTACATAATATATAACAATTATTTCATGAGCCTACGTTGGATATGAAGTGATAAAATAACCAACGAGGGCGTAGCGCGAGTTGGTTATAATCACTTCATATCCAACAAGGGCGAATGGAATAACTGTTTTTGTAAATTCTCAAACCAGGTTTTGCCGCCGATTTTTATTTCCACAATTTTTACAAAGCGAAAAATTTTAAACTTGGCACCCTATTTTCCATATGACGTAAAACTCCGACTTTTGGCTCATATTCGGAGTTTTTTAGCCAATCAAAAAGCTAGAAATGCATTAGTCGGAGCTGAGAATTTACTAAATAAACAACAGCCTTCATTTGGCGCGAAAATATGCTAGGATATTTATCTGTTCCAAGAAGTTAACAGTTTTCCGGAGTGTAGCTGGAGGAACTGTGAGCTTCGAGGAACAGATAATGTCCAAGGACAATCCGAGCATACTTTCACCTCAACTAGAGGCTGTAGTCAGTGTTTATTATCCTTCAAATCCTTTTTGCAACATGCGCAGTTTTGAATTTCGGGGGTATATTCTAGGATATTCCCTATTTTCAGCTGGGGAATATTTGGTCACATGACACATTTAGACCAATCGCATGTGAGTGGAAATATTTGATGGATTATAAACAATACAAAATTATGTAGCATGTGCAAATGGCCTTGGATGTATTGGATGATTGCCTTGATTATTAGTTCTACTAAACTCCGTTTGTTTTACAAGTTTTCAAATCCAGTAGCCACTTGTTGAAATAAAACGAAGTCAATGGTTCCTTGATATCCATGCCTGTACACCCTTAAAGGCCGACACACGATGGGACTAGTGCCTGCGACTGGTCCCTGCAACAAGTCGCAGGGAATAGTCGCATCGTGTGAACTGGCAACTAGTCCCTGCGGCTAGTCGCAGGGACCAGTCGCATTGTGTGAACTGGCCATTTATGCTTCAAAATCTTGTCACAGGGACCAAATTTTAGTCCCTGCGACTAGATTTTGTGGCAAAAATGGCCAGTTCACACAATGCGACTAGTCTCTACGACTTGTTGCAGGGACTAGTCGCGGGGACTAGTCCTATCGTGTGTGCCGACCTTAAAGCTCTATGAAAAATGAATGGTTCTTTTAATGGAGGTAGTCTAGCTGCAGTCATGAAGTTGTCCTGATTATGATATTTCATTACTTATGTACAATATTCTCTTTTTTTTACCTGCAGGCGAAGAAAACAAATTCATGTTGCTGTATACAGTGAATAATTTCATGGAATATACACAGAAGACTTATTTTTGTACATAATTATAATTGTAGTGTTTTTGTTCTAAGATTTACAAAATGTGAATAAATATAGAGCTGGTTATCTACAAAAGGCCACTAAACTGACTTGGATTTAGGGATCTCGAGCCAAAAAAATAACCACCACCACCAACAAATCACTTATTTATTCTTCAGTCTCAAAGTGTGATTTCTTGCTTTATCCTTCTAAGTCTTGGAGCTTGGTTAAATATTTGGCTTTTTAGAAATGGCCTTCATAGCAGTTACACAGCTACCCCAAAGAATTTGTTCCCCAAAGATAAGTTTCATCAACCTTGGGAAGCCAGCATGGACAGTGTAAAAAACTAAACTGTTTTCAGAGAAGTGTTGTAACACTATGGGATCACCTCATAGTTATGGTGACTTTATTTTGCCCAAACAAAGTCTCAGTCATTTTTCTTGCCATACCGTTAATACGGCCAAATTTTTATAACCCACTATTGGTGACTGGATTAACAGAGTTCCACTGTATGGGCCACTTGCACTGAGAGGTCATGTGACATCGTTTTTATGAAAATGAAAGTTACATGATTTTGCCTTCGAAACGCTATTAGTGGGTCTGGGTCATCTCTTAACAAAATAATAGTGATATGGTGTTTCAAACCCGCACCATTTGCTTAAAATGAGAAAGTCCATAGGTGGTCACGTGACCAAAACTTGATTTTTAAAATTATAAATTACCGTTTTCTGACACAAATTTTGCACTTAAACTTCAAGGAAAATGTTGAAAAGATGATGTGGTAATGTTTATAGCACATCTGAACGTAACTATCAAACATTTAAAAAAAAAAAGTAGTTTTGGCTGCCATGTTGGAGGGCAAGAGTATGCCCTCCAACATGGTGGCCAATTCAAATAATATTGATTTGTTGAAAAATCAAAGTACCATAAAATATCTCCCTTAAATGCGTTTCCTCTCCAATTTTGGGTGTAAGATAATAATTATTTTTATGTGTTCTGTCAATTTTTGGCAACAGCAAAATTACAACTCACTGTTAAGGCATTGGTCACGTGACCTCTTAGTGCAAGAGGCCTATTCCATGTCTGTTCTCTATTGTATTTCTACCATTTTGTTTGATCCTACTGTTGCATTCTGTGAGAACCATCAATATACTATACTTTTTGATCATTGCAAATCTATTAAAATGCAATTTAGATGAACGATATTATGAATAGATATTTAAAGGAATAAACCATTATATTCATAAGTACTAGGCAGCAATTAAACTACATCAATTGTTGAATTGTACTATCGTCGTTGTGTTTTACACAGGGAGCTACCAGAATATTGTGCTGTGGTCATGATTTGAACAAATTTCCAGGCAAATTACATAGCAACGGTGAATCCAATTTAGGTTTAAAGCCCAGGCCAAACAGAGTCACAAGCAGATGCAAGCTGATAACTTGGTTCTACTTGCAACTTCATTTGGCCTGGCCTTGCGTACACCTGCGTTGACTTGCGCTCACTTTGATAGAGATCAAATTTGCACACAAGTCAAAGCAAGTTTTTCACCGTTTGGCCGACCAACCCAAGTCAATGAAAGTTGAGTGACATTCATTAACCTATTATTAGCCAGTGAAATAGAGGATATAAAACCAATTGAAAGGCTGACTGAACTTCCGTGAACTTGCGAGGAAACTTGCGAGTCCATTTGGCCGCCCAATTCAAGTCTCTACGCACGTTTTAACTTGCATCCACTTGTGACTACTTGCCGGTCCGTTTGGCCAGGGCTTAAACAGGGAGCTACCAGAATATTGTGCTGTGGTCATGATTTGAACAAATTTCCAGGCGAATTAGATGGCAACCCAATTTAAAAATCCTAATAAACAAAACCAAGCAATGCCTACTTTCTACATGTATTAAGGTACATTGTAACTCTGACCACAGTCTCAAGTTTTGGGTAACATCATTAACTATTGAAACCTGAGAATCTCTCCCCCGATGAGACTTAATAGTTAACGACGTTACCCGAAACTTGAGATGTAATCGGAGCGTCATATTTACAAAGAGGCAGAAGAGATATGTTAACCGACAACATTTCTCAGACAAAGGTAAATAACAGTACATTTATTTTTATTACTGATAAAGTGTTCAGGTTCCCTGTGCCTTGGATCCAGCTTTTCCTACTAGGGACCTCTCAGTCGACAGATACATGTAACATTTACATGTTCTTCAATTTTTATTGTACATGCATTTTTATTGTACGTGCATCTTTATGTGAAGTACTTGTAAACTGTGACAAAAAGGAAGGACATTTTGTAAAAACTTTATTTCAACATTTTCCTCAGATTCCAATGATTACAAGCTCTAAGACAAACACCATATACTGCATAAAACAGTGCATTATTACAGAGTTATTACAGAGTTTCGGAGATGATATGCTGAGAATGAATGACAACTTTACAGTTCTCACAATCACATCAGTTGAAGTGGCTCATCTAAAACAGTGGCACTGCAAAGAAAATAGTTCAACATCAAAACCAACCAAGCTAAAAATCAGACAATTACACGACGTACCTCTGAGAAAATTGATCTTTTGTGCTAAGTAAAATGTATCCTAAAAATAACTCATGAAGTTCCTTCCTGTGTTGGTTTTAAGAGAAGAAATGGTGGGCACGTAAGGCAAAATGAAGATTCTTTTAACTTTGGTGGGATTCAAAACATGTTTCACAGAGCATCACATATTTCAGGTACAATGTACACAGTCACACAAACCTTTATCAGCTTCAGCTTTTTTAATTGCTTCAAGCTCTGCTTTTTCTTTGGCTCTTGTAGCTTCCACCTCTCTTTCACGAGCTGCTATAGGTTTGAGGTACTCTGCAAAGAATTTCAACAATAACCAATCAATCCACTGTGATTGGCAGATGTTTCAGTGGCTTTTTGAATAGATGGACATGATCGTACACAATTCAAGGAATGAGCCACTGAAATGTCCAGATAATTATCTCAATGAGTTATTTAAATACTACATACTCACAGAACATGTGCTCAATTCTGCTTGGATGGAAGGTACAAAAAGTGTCAATAACAACTTAGCCAACCTCATTCCCAGGGTCTCTCATCTAACCGCCCTCTAACAATCATTCCCAGAGCCATTTCTACTATTCATTCAGCTGATTTAAGTCTTATTATCATATCAGTAAAATTTTAGCCTATAACAAAATTTGACAATTCACAAACAAGTTACACAGTATAAATAAAGAAGGTGTTTTGGACGCAGGACTGAGCAATCTGGGTTGAAGTGCTTCCTCAGTTCACTGAGTAATGCCCTTAGACAAGGTACTTTACTCACACTGGCTCTCTCAAGTGTATAAAAAGTGATCTGTGGATTTAAAGCAAAATTTCCTGCCCTGGACCTAACTACAGTCAACAACAACAATTTATTTGTACCTTGACTATGGTGTCTAGTGTTTATTATACTCAACCTAAAGACTGCAGTGTACACGTACAGTAGTTAACGTGTGTGTTCTGCTGCTATGGTGTAACTAACGTCAAAGCCCTCCTTACGACTACTCTGACTCATGACCAGTGAAACTTAGATAGAATTGTTACTCAAATTTGGCAATTAAACAACCATAAGCTTGCCCACAATTGTCAACTGTCCTATGAAAGTAGGCAACCACTCTGAACAAATACTGTAGTAGTCCAGCAGTTTAAACAAAGTGGAAACTACCTGATCACATTTATGGCAATTAATTAAACTGTTAAAGTGTATAATGACAGTTATTAGTATTGATACTAGATATATAATTATAAGTCTGTTATATACACTTCAAAGTGCAAGATGATTTAGCTTTAGCCAAAGAAAAAGCACTAGTGTCCTGAAATTAGGGTGGAAAGTTATATGCTAAAGCTCCATGATTACAATGTGGCAATCAGCCTCTATTCTTTCATTGTGTGGTCCCTTATAAAAATCAGGTTCT
>JAHPZR010022993.1:7500-17500 GCA_019787425.1 Platygyra sinensis | reverse complement strand
CGCTCACTTTGGTAGAGATCAAATTTGCACGCAAGTCAAAGCAAGTTTTTCACCGTTTGGCTGACCAACCCAAGTCAACGAAAGTTGAGTGACATTCATTAACCTATTATTAGCCAGTGAAATAGAGGATATAAAACCAATTGAAAGGCTGACCGAACTTCCGTGAACTTGCGAGGAAACTTGCGAGTCCATTTGGCCGCCCAATTCAAGTCTCTACGCACGTTTTAACTTGCGTCCACTTGTGACTACTTGCCGGCCCGTTTGGCCAGGCCTTAAACAGGGAGCTACCAGAATAGTGTTGTGGTCATGATTTGAACAAATTTCCAGGCAAATTAGATGGCAACCCAATTTACAAATCCTAATAAACAAAACCAAGCAATGCCTACTTTCTACATGTATTAAGGTACATTGTAACTCTGACCACAGTCTCAAGTTTCGGGTAACATCGTTAACTATTGAAACCTGAGAATCTCTCCCCCGATGAGAGTTAACGACGTTACCCGAAACTTGAGACGTAATCGGAGCGTCATATTTACAAAGTGGCAGAAGAGATGTTAACCGACAACATTTCTCAGACAAAGGTAAATAACAGTACATTTATTTTTATTACCTATAAAGTGTTCAGGTTCCCTGTGCCTTGGATCAAGCTTTTCCCACTAGGGACCTCTCAGTCGACAGATACATGTAACATTTACATGTTCTTCAATTTTTATTGTACATGCATTTTTATTGTACGTGCATCTTTATGTGAAGTACTTGTAAACTGTGACAAAAAGGAAGGACATTTTGTAAAAACTTTATTTCAACATTTTCCTCAGATTCCAATGATTACAAGCTCTAAGACAAACACCATATACTGCATAAAACAGTGCATTATTACAGAGTTATTACAGAGTTTCGGAGATGATATGCTGAGAATGAATGACAACTTTACAGTTCTCACAATCACATCAGTTGAAGTGGCTCATCTAAAACAAAGGCACTGCAAAGAAAATAGTTCAACATCAAAACCAACCAAGCTAAAAATCAGACAATTACACGACGTACCTCTGAGAAAATTGATCTTTTGTGCTAAGTAAAATGTGTACTAAAAAATAACTCATGAAGTTCCTTCCTGTGTTGGTTTTAAGAGAAGAAATGGTGGACACATAAGGCAAAATGAAGATTCTTTTGACTTTGGTGGGATTCAAAACATGTTTCACAGAGCATCACATATTTCAGGTACAATGTACACAGTCACACAAACCTTTATCAGCTTCAGCTTTTTTAATTGCTTCAAGCTCTGCTTTTCTTTGGCTCTTGTAGCTTCCACCTCTCTTTCACGAGCTGCTATAGGTTTGAGGTACTCTGCAAAGAATTTCAACAATAACCAATCAATCCACTGTGATTGGCAAATGCTTCAGTGGCTTTTCGAATAGATGGAGTACATGATCGTACACAATTCAGGGAATGAGCCACTGAAATGTCCAGATAATTATCTCAATGAGTTATTTAAATACAACATACTGACAGAACATGTGCTCAATTCTGCTTTGAAGGAAGGTACAAAAAGTATCAATAACAACTTAGCCAACCTCTTTCCCAGGGTCTCTCATCTAACCGCCCTCTAACAATCATTCCCAGAGCCATTTCTATTATTCATTCAGCTGATTTAAGTCTTATTATCATATCAGTAAAATTTTAACCTATAACAAAATTTGACAATTCACAAACAAGTTACACAGTATAAATAAAGAAGGTGCTTTGGATGCAGGACTGAGCAATCTGGGTTGAAGTGCTTCCTCAGTTCACTGAGTAATGTCCTTAGACAAGGTACTTTACTCACACTGGCTCTCTCTCTAACCAAGTGTATAAAAAGTGATCTGTGGATTTAAAGCAAAATTTCCTGCCCTGGACCTAACTACAGTCAACAACAACAATTTATTTGTACCTTGACTATGGTGTCTAGTGTTTATTATACTCAACCTAAAGACTGCAGTGTACACATACAGTAGTTAACGTGTGTGTTCTGCTGCTATGGTGTAACTAGATAGATAGATGGCCTTTATTTTGAAACGATAAGTATTAAAGCTACGTCAAAGCCCTCCTTACGACTACTCTGACTCATGACCAGTGAAACTTAGAATTGTTACTCAAATTTGGCAATTAAACAACCATAAGCTTGCCCACAATTGTCAACTGTCCTGTGAAAGTAGGCAACCACTCTGAACAAATACTGTAGTAGTCAGCAGTTTAAACAAAGTGAAACTACCTGATCACATTTATGGCAATTAATTAAACTGTTAAAGTGTATAATGACAGTTATTAGTATTGATACTAGATATATAATTATAAGTCTGTTATATACACTTCAAAGTGCAAGATGATTTAGCTTTAGCCAAAGAAAAAGCACTAGTGTCCTGAAATTAGGGTGGAAAGTTATATGCTAAAGCTCCATGATTACAATGTGGCAATGAGCCTCTATTGTTTCATCGTGTGGTCCCTTATAAAAATCAGTCTTGTAAACAACCACTGTTAGTTATGACCATGTATTCAAGTTCAACTTGTACAAGTCAGCTTTGACTTCATCAAAAATTACAAGTAAATAAACTTGTCTGATAAATTTAAGAAGACACAACTTATTTAAGTTCCTTGAAAGTAATTAACACTATCACCGCATCTGCTGAGTAGTAATAAAAGTATTAAACAACAAAGGTAATTTTACCATTTCTTTTGTATCCATATGCTAAGCCAACCAATAGAGCTGCATATCTTGAAAACTGTGGAATAATAAAATTATTGCACGTTATATATCTTTAAAACTGTGATATATTTTGAAAACTGTGGAATAATAAAATTATTGCATGTTATTTTTTAGCTTGTGCCAAGGGCCAGAAAAGCCAAATCTTGGCTCCTCCGTGCCCATAATAACCTCTTACCAATGATACAGAATAATAATAAAAAAACCTGACAACCTTCAGCTGAGCTGTTACCCAAAGTTTTAATTTAAATCAAAAGATCAGTACATTCGATGTAAGCTTGTAGGGTTCTAAGCTTAACACACACAATAAGCTGAAGGTGAGTTTTATAATACAGCGGGCATCCAGTCCTTTAGCATACAAGTCAATTAGCCTCATGCCTGTTAGCTCTCAATGATCAACCAGAGGTATATTCAACCCCATATCAAGTCCACTAAGCTCCAAAATAAAACTGATTATCAGTCGATGCAGTTTTTTCTTTCTCTCCATTGGCCGACAGCCCACCATGTGATCTGCAAATAACTTCCTACAAATAATGGTCTGCTCCATGCATAGTACATCTAAACGTGTTTGCTCAATAATATCTGCTCATGCATAATTATGGAACACGTTCTCGAGAGAAAAATGGCTTGATCACTTCCCTAAGCTGCCAGGAAGTGATTAAATAATGAAAACAAACTTGGGTGATCGAATGACAAAAAGTAATTGAACCTCGGTTATCGACAAAATATCGTGATTTGTCTGTGTCTCGCTGATCAATTATTGCCTCAGCATGCTTCTTTTTCAGGAAATAATTGATCAGCTTGCCACTTAGAGAAACAGATATTTGTTGCTCAAACCTCATCCAAATAAATTGTTAATTATTTGTGACTAACCAAGAAGTTTGGATAGTTGACCTTTAGGCTCTCCTAGTTTTTCTATAGATCTCAGCCTCCAAAATCAATTTAGCCAACTAAATGTGTATTTTAATGACTGTGGTCGTAATTGAAAGGTCTATAATGTGAGGCTATTCTATATTGTAATGTAACATATGTAGTTTGCTTTATAAAAGAATCAAAATCCTCATCATTTTATTCGAATGCACCTCGGTAATGACCAACCCTGTTCCTCTATAAAAACACACGCTTGGCCGACAAATATACTTACTGAGGGCTAAAAAGGACGTTTTTTGGTTAGTGTGTGTGTGGGGGGGGGGGAGTGGGGGGGGGGGGGGGGGGGAAGGCTAACCAACTTCACGTTGGAAGCTGTAAACAGGCTGGGGCTAATCGACTTGAGGTCCAAGTATATTGGTCCAAATCACAAGTCCGAGTCTTCGAAAGAAATTTCTTTAGTTTTTGGTAAGGTTGCATCCTACACAATATGTACGTGTAAACCGGCACAATGCTAACAAGAAATAAATAACAATTCAACAAAAACTATGACCTCGGGAATTTAAACTAAGGAAGCTTTAAAAACTATCTCCCTTAAGATGCCTGGAACATACATGAGAGAAAAGTCATTGAAGTTGCATAAACAGGAAAATTCAGCGTTACATTTTACAGGTTCCACGTACCCGAATCGTGGATTCACCTTAACAGGGCATCTTCACCCATTTGTCCACTCTCGTAACAGCCGGTAATTCCTTGCAAAGTCGCCACAGACGAGTTCCAACACTTATCTAATATGGCGCTCAGCTGTAGGACGTGAATCAGGGCCCAGCATTGCTTTTCAGCAGCCCGATAGACAACTTCGTTCCAGGCTTTCTCTCATAATGACACAGGAGGCAGGGGAGAAAGAGAGCCTGGGAGTGAGATTCCGATCGAACGAAAACGTGGGTTCACCCACAGTAGGGTATATTACCCACGAACCTGGTGAATAAAAGCAACAGATTACAAGTTTCTATGGTTGATAGGCTGATAAACCCATTTGGGATGTGAAAGAACCCGCGAGAATTCCGTAAATTGCGGCTCGTGATTTACGAATTCTTCTCGTGTTCTACCAACATCCCGCGTGGTCCTATAAACCATAGAAAATTGGGGTTGTGTTCGATATCAATTAGTAATCGATTGATATTGATAAATCGATGAACAATCGATCGCGAAAATTTTGGTGATTATTGATTGTCATCGATTATCAATATAATTAATCGATAATCGATGGAATCGATCAATTAAGTACATCGATTATGCATCGATTATCAATATCAATCGATAATCGATAGGAATCGAAAAAATTCGCAACGTCTACGATTCCTGGGAAATCGAGAATCACTTCGTTCGCGCAGCTTGTCACTTTGACGCCCGACCTGGAATAACTTTTTGCTACTCAGTATAAAATCACTCGTGGGAATTCCACACAGAAGATCGAGGTGAACGTGGACGTATGCACAGACATATCCCGAGGGAGACATATAAAGAAAGAAGAAGAAGAAGGAGAAGAATACAATTAGCTTAATCGTGTTTGATCGACGACTGTGTCCCAGGTCAGTTGAATCTTTGCAATGAACTCGAAGCTAAATCGTATCAAGTTTGTACTACTGGCAACGAGATATGTTAATTGTGCATTGTAATTAACTTTGTGCTGTTTTTCTGCGGAGCCACATCGATGAACAATTCTCAAACTTTGCTACTGAGGTTTAAAAGTAATATACGATCTGCGTACACTCCCGCGATACCTGAAGATACAGAGACATGAATTTAGTGCCAATCGAAGGCAATCAATGGAGTTCGCGACCACTTAAATGTGACTTATGCGATCTGGATGTTTCTGGACATCATCGATTTTCATCGATTGTCCAGGCCCTGTAACTGTGGAAACAGCTGTATCAAATCCCCGGGCTAGTATTTGATTGCATTTGTGGAGTTAGTTCCAATTGCGACAGAAAAGGTCAGTAGTATCGGTCGAATATTATTTTGGAAGAGTACTCGTGAAGGAAATATCCATAAGAGTGAACCTGAACCAGGGAATTTAATGTAAATACCGTGTACTTTTGTTAAAGGGGCTCAGTCACGGTTGAACGGTTTGAAAAGTTTAGCTAAACTTTTCAATTTCGTTGTTTACAATCCCGTGTCAATCTTCTCCATCCTTAACCCATCCTTGTTCCTTTATGGTTTATTATCTTTTCTTTGATGTTTTTCTATCTTTGTAAAGTATTATTTTCAGGTTTTCCCCCTTCAATTTAACGGTAATTTTGTCGATGCTCAAAAAAACTCAAAACACCAGTAAACGGAGCACCTTTAATTCAGGCCAGGGGAAATACTCGAATTAGTCGCAACGGAGTTTGTTTACGCGATGAACGAGCACGCGATTGCAAATGTGTTACTCAGTTATATTTGAGCTTCCTGCTAAGAATAATGTTCGTACAAAATATACTTTTTACAAATAAGCTTTTGTGCTTAAACATTACAAGCCAATGTGACAATATTTAGCACGAAATTTGAAAGCTGATGTAAATTTTTTAGTCCTAATAAACTTGAGTTACTGAAACTGGCCGCCGTCACGCAACGCAGTCTTCAATCAGACTGGCATGGACTTTGTCACTGAAATATCTTTTTGTAAAACCCCGGTTGTTGATGGAAAAAGGTTGGTTTTAGAGGTTGAGAGTCAGCTAGGGAAATCATTTAAGGTATCTGCTATAAACATTTATACGGCTTCGAACGCACTCTGATAATCTTTGATTACTACTAGTCTATTACTTAAATAGGAAATACTTTATTGGAGTTCAAAATTTTTAATCTTTGGACAGCCTTTGTGAAAATAATATCACTGCGAGTTTAGCTGATAGTCGATAAGAGGTTATGTTAGTAAATCGTTAGTTTTGTTTATATCAATTTATTCAATAATTTGCTGTTGTTACTGTTGTCACTATAAGTAACATTTGAGGAAAAAGGTTCTACTTTTTTTATTGAAACAACTGAATAGCTTCTAGCTGCTTGAAATACTTGTGTAACTTTTTATGTGATGTTTTCAATTAAGTTTGTTCTTCTTTCTTCTTGTTCTTTTTCTTATTATTATTTATTATTATTATTATTATTATTATTATATTATGATTATTATTGTTATTATATTAGTTATTATTATCATTATTATTATTTTTTTAAATAGAACTATTATTGCGTATTATTAGAATTAGTATTAGTATTAGTATTTGTATTTCTCTAGGAGCTCTTAGCATACTACTTGTTTTAGAGTTCTTTATTTCCTTTTTTCAAGGTGTGTTTTTTTTACCGAATATTATTATTATTATTAATTATTATTATTATTATTATTATTATTATTTTGGAAAATACTGAACGTTACTTACAATACTAAGTTACTACTACATACAATACTAACGCTACTTACACTGCTAACGCCTTTTACAGTGCTAGCATTACTGCATCCTCGGAAACCTAGGGCTACTAGCCGGGACGATGCGAATTTTTCGGAAGTAAGTTTACTTCAAGAGCTGGAGGGCCCCTGGGAACTTACTCTTACCGAACCAGTTCCAGAGTGGTCGAATTCGTGTCCCGCTGATTGGCCAGAAAATATTTTCTTGGCCAATCAGCGCGGGACGGAATTCGCCCGAAAACATCGCATCGTCCCGGCTAGTATCCCCTGGGTTTCCGAGGATGGCATTACTTAAAAATACTAAACAATACTAGGTATTTGTGTGCACCAAAATAAAAATGAAAAAGGAAAATAAAAAAAAAGTATGAGTGGCACATCCCCTGAGACAAAGATATTTAGCGCAGCTCATGCACATAGTGGTTCTCCATTTTTGCTCTGAATTTTCCAGCTCAGTGTCTTATTTTTAAAAACAATTGTACGTTGCAGCACAAAGGCTTTGGAGGCTTTGTAGAGCGCTCTACAAGCGTAAATCAAATGTTTTCAAGCCCTCCATCATTATGTTATTATGGAAAAATATCAACATCTTTTTTTCGAGGTTAATAAAACCCTCTCACAGCTTTGAAATTTTCAGCTTTTACTTAAATGTTTTAATGCTTTATATTTGTCAAAAGTCAATTTCTAGAAAAAATCTGGTACTTTCCATTCAGAACGTTCCGTATCTTATACTATCTAGGCAGGCGATAGTGTTACAACACATTATCTAATTTCTGCTCTATTATCTGTCAAGTGGTTGCTTACGGGATAAATACAAAGAAAATTTTCAAACTTTTAGACTCTAAAAGTGGTCGCCGGTCGCTGCCCAAGAAGTGTTCCCCTACAAGAAGGTTTCAAAATTATTGATTTGTGGTTTTGGCAAACTTTTGGTAGTTTGGAAAGCTGGTAGGCCTCCCACGCAGACGGTCTTAAGGCTTGTCACCGGTGCGTTCCTCCCCGCCGTGGGGAGGAACGCGGGACAAGCCTAAGAAACGTCTGCGTGGGAGGCTAGAAAGCTGGTCGCTGAGGAGAGGTGCTCGCTTACGAGAGTGGTCCGAACCGCCAGATTTGACTGTATTTAGAATATCTAGAATCTGAAATGTTAGTAATAAAATGTTTTAAAAAACTCTCACATATGTTATGCGGCTGTCAATAATTTCAATGACGGATAAATGGTCCCGAAAATATTGAAGTGTCGGAAAGGAAGTTACTAAATGGAGAGAGATATCATTGGTCATATGTGGCAATCTTTAAACGGTCCAGAGAGACTTGTTTCAGTGTTCCCGAGATTACAGATAATCTTATTAGTAGAATTCTACTAGTACACTAATGCAAATGCTGTAATCTGATTGGCTGAGCCATTGCACACTATCAGCCGTTAGTGTGCAGTGGCTTGGTGTGGTCGAGAAAAGTCCAACGTTTCCTCGTTTCTCCGAATTGAAATAACATTTAGAAACAAATGTATAAACAAAATTCATGAGAACACTAAAAGGAGGGCATTTACGGTTTGTTGAATTAAAAAAGCTCGAAATTTTAGAAAGAAAATAATAAGCGTGCGTACACAACTGAAATATCAAATTGACAATTCAGTCCGCTTAAATTCTCTAAAGCGGGAAGCTAATTCTCAGACCAGAAATAATAGAAGTCGTTTTTTGAAGGAAATTTCAGTAGGAATTCTACTAAAACAATTAGATTATTCGCTCTCGATTTCTATGAGGCGATAGTTGATTCGGCCTTCGGCCTCATCAACTATCACCTCATAGAAATCTCGAGCTCATAATCTAATTGTTTCTTAATTAGGACGTTTTGTTGTGGTGAGTATCGCTGAGTATTTTTACAAGTTGATGCAGTATTTTGGGCGAGCCCGTAGGACGAGTCAAAATACCAACAAACGGAGTAAAAAATTCTCAGCGATACTACACAACAAAACGTCCTAATAAGAGAATTTATTATCCAAACCCAACACAAAGAGAAGAAGCCAAAATTGATTTTGCTCGTGGCGAGCGACTTTCGTGGATAATTTATTGACAGGGAATGCGTGGTAGAAAATATCGCGAAGCGGAACGGAATTGGCGCGGGAAAATCCCGCTCACTGATTGATCAACGGCAGGGACAACCTGTCCTCACCGGTCCTCTGTGAGTAACAAATACCGCGTTGATATTTGTACTCGTTCTTAAGCGTTATTTGTACTCTGCGAAGTGCAGTTGGATAACAAATATATCTTATTAGACGTTTTGTTGTGTAGTATCGCTGAGTATTTTACGAGTTGTGCGGTATTTGGCGAGCCCGTAGGCGAGTCAAAATACCAAACAACGAGTAGAAATTCTCAGCGATACTACACAACAAAACTTCTAATAAAGAGATTTATCATCCAACACGCCAAATTGGTAGGTTCGTGCGAGCGAATTTCGTGGATATTTCTTTACAGGGAGTGCGTGACAGAAGTATGCGAAGTGAACGGAATTGGCGCGGAAATCCAGCTAACTGATTGGTCAACGCAGGAAACCTGTCTAACCTGTCCTCTGGAGTACAAATACGCGCTATATTTGTACTCGTTTTGGGCGTTATTTGTACTCTGCGAAGTGCAGTTGGATAATAAAAGCAACTTTATTCTTGAAGCTAGCCAAAGTGGCATTCCGAAATGTTTGCTTACACACTAAAATAAGGTTTCAGGTTATACTTACGAGTTTTACGCACTCAGCGATGTGAATTACAATCGGGATTTACCGGCACGAGTTTCACCAACCAATGAACGAGGAATTTCAATCCGCACGAGGCCGCCGAGTGCGGTCATTAAATATCTCGAGTTCATTGTGCGTTGAACGAGTGGCAGGTAAATCCCGATAATTCACGAGCAAGAGTGCGTTAACATTTTTTATTCAATTGAATACACTGCAAATAAAATCGTCAAACTTTGAGT
>JAHPZR010022993.1:0-2500 GCA_019787425.1 Platygyra sinensis | reverse complement strand
TCAACAACCGGGGTTTTACAGAAAGATATTTCAGTGACAAAGTCCATGCCAGTCTGATTGAAGACTGCGTTGCGTGACGGCACCAGTTTCCGTAGACTCACAAGTTCAATAGGACTAAAAATTTTACATCAGCTTTCAAATTTCGTGCTAAATATTGTCAACATGTGCTTGTAATGTTTAAGCACAAAAGCTTATTTGTAAAAGTATATTTTGTACGAACATTATTCTTAGCAGGAAGCTCAAATATAACTGAGTAAACATTTGCAATCGCGTGCTCGTTCATCGCGTAAACAAACTCCGTGCGACTAATTCGAGTATTTCCCCTGGCCTGATTAAGGTGCTCCGTTACTGGTGTTTTGAGTTTTTTTGAGCATCGACAAAATTACCGTTGAAATTGAAGGGAAACCTGAAAATAATACTTTACAAAGATAGAAAAACATCAAAGAAAAGATAATAACCATAAAGGAACAAGGATGGTTAAGGATGGAGAAGATTGACACGGATTGTAAACAACGAAATTGAAAAGTTTAGCTAAACTTTTCAAACCGTTCAACCGTGACTGAGCCCCTTTAACAAAAGTACACGGTATTTACATTAAATTCCCTGGTTCAGGTTCACTCTTATGGATATTTCCTTCAGAGTACTCTTCCAAATAATATTCGACCGGATACTACTGACCTTTTCTGTCGCAATTGGAACTAACTCCACAAATGCAATCAAATACAGCCCGGGGATTTGATACAGCTGTTTCCACAGTTACAGGGCCTTGACAATCGATGAAATCGATGATCAGAAAATCAATCGATGAATCACATTTAAGTGGTCGCGAACTCCATTGATTGCCATCGATTGGCACTAAATTCATGTCTCCTTGGTATCTTCAGGTATCGCGCGGGTGTACGCAATCATATATTATTTTAAAACTTCAGTAGCAAAGTTTGAGAATTGTTCATCGATGTGGCTCCGCCGCCAAAACCGTTTCAATTAGCAAAACTTAGCACAATTAACATATCTCGTTGCCAGTAGTACAACTTGTACGATTTAGCTTCGAGTTCATTGCAAAGATTCAACTGACCTGGGACACAGTCGTCGATCAAACACGATTAAGCTAATTGTTATTTCTTCTCCTTCTTCTTTCTTCTTTCTTTATATGTCTCCCGCGGGATATGTCTGTGCTGTATACGTCCAGTTCACCTCGATCTTCTGGGTGGAATTCCCACGAGTGATTTTATACTGAGTACCAAAATAGTTATTCCAGGCGGGCGTCAAAGGTGACAAGCTGCGCAGAAGTGATTCTCGTTCCAGAGGATCGTAGACGTTCGGAATTTTTCGATTCCTATCGATTATCGATTGATATTGATAATCGAGCATATCGATGTACTTAATTGATCATTTCCATCGATTATCGATTAATTAATATTGATAATCGATGACAATCAATAATCACAAAAATTTTCGCGATCGATTGTTCATTCGATTATCAATATCAATCGATTACTAATTGATATCGAACACAACCCAATTTTTCTATGGTTTATAGGCCACGCGGGATGTTGGTAGAACACGAGAAGAATTCGTAAATCACGAGCCGCAATTTACGAATTCTTCGCGGTTCTATTCAACATCCCAAATGGTTTTATCAGCCTATAAACCATAGAAACTTGTAATCTGTTGCTTTTATTCACCAGGTTCGTGGGTAATATACCCTACTGCTGGTGAACCACGTTTTCGTTCGATCGGAAATCTCACTCCCAGGCTCTCTTTCTCCCCTGCCGCTCCCGTGTCATTATGAGAGAAAGCTGGAAACGAAGTGTCTATCGGGCTGAAAAGCATGCTGGGCCTGATTCACGTCTACAGCTGAGCGCCATATTAGATAAGTGTTGGGAACTCGTCTGTGGCGACTTGCAAGGAATTACCGCGGTTACGAGAGTGGAAAAAGGGTGAGATGCCTGTTAGGTGAATCCAGCGATTCGGGTACGTGGAACCTGTAAAATGTACGCTGAATTTTCCTGTTTAATGCAACTTCAAATGACTTCTCTCATGTTATGTTCAGCATCTTAAGGAGATAGTTTTATTAAGCTTCCTTAGTTTAAATTCCGAGGTCATAGTGTTTTTGTTGAATGTTATTTATTTCTGTTAGCTGTGGCCGGTTTACAGTAAGTTGTGTAGTGATGCAAGCCTTACCAAAAACGTAAAGAATTTTCTTTCGAAGATCGGACTTGTGATTTGGACCAATATACTTGACCTCAAGTCGATTAGCCCCAGCCTGTTACAGCTTCCAACCTGAAGTTGGTTAGCCTTCCCCCCCCCCCCCACCCCCTCCCACACACACACTACCAAAAAACGTCTTTTTAGCTCAGTAAGTATATTTTGTCGGCAAGCGTGTGTTTTTATAGAGGAACAGGTTGGTCATTACCGAGTGCATTCGAATAAAATGATGAGATTTTGATTCTTTTATAAAGCAAACTACATATGTTACATTACAATATAGAATAGCCTA
>JAHPZR010022991.1:0-20000 GCA_019787425.1 Platygyra sinensis | reverse complement strand
GTTTGATGAATGGGGACAACAACCCTGCTGGGATAAATTTGCCATGAATGTTGCTTTTATTCTTACATAACGCAAACACTCATACTGTCACATCATGAAGTGATGACAGCAATAACCACCCAATAAAATGTTTAAAATCAGGAGAAATTATAGGTACTACAAGATCATTGCATGTGGGTTGTGAGGGTAGGGGGGGGGGGGGGGGGGGGGGGCTAGGCAGGTGAAGTTGTATTCTCGTCTGACGCCAAAAGTGCAAAATTGGTTTTAAAACTTTTGTCCATGACTGAACGGGTAAATATAGACTCGTATTCTCAATACTAGTACCATATTTGTTAAATACTTATACAAGTTCACGAACATGATAATGCCTGCTCGAAACTCCCAAAATCAGTTTCATTTTCTACGCGAGAACCTCGCATGTGTTCCATCTGACAAGTTGAAAGCTACATTTCAAAACTGAAATTAGCTGGTCACGTAAACTAGAAAAAAGTCCCTGAAAGTAAAATTGCAAAGCATGCATATATGAAAACACAAAAAGCAAAGACTAGGCAATGACGACGTTTCATTTTCGCTATTTTATCCCGTAAAAGTTGCACGTGAAGCAGTAATTTTATCCACATGCAAGTCATTCAATTTTGATGTGACATTCATATGGCTTGCAATTCTGCTTTCATTTTCTGCCATAGCTTCAAGATCCAGAACACTTAAAACACTTCCATTTCTTTTTTACACGAATCTTATACCCTTGTGCTCTGAAAATAGTTATTTTGTAATAGAACATCATTCTTCACATTAAAGTGCCTTCACCTTTACCCAATGCGAAGCTCTAGCAGGAGCATCAATGTCCCTCTGTACCAT
The DNA here is from genome assembly GCA_019787425.1 of Platygyra sinensis. Classification (NCBI taxonomy): domain Eukaryota; kingdom Metazoa; phylum Cnidaria; class Anthozoa; order Scleractinia; family Merulinidae; genus Platygyra; species Platygyra sinensis. The sequence goes on along the minus strand of JAHPZR010022991.1, from coordinate 19,142 downwards.
GTGAACGTCAATATGATATTTTTAGACTTTTCACTGACTGGCATCATTCAGTTTGGCGACTGAAAGTTGCGCCTGTCGAAAATTTAATCCATTTTCGATTTTTGTTGGAACAAGGGCTGCAATATTTGAGCACAAGTACTACAACTCTAATAATCATTCTAAAAAGAAGGAAGGCAGTAAATTATTTAGCTGCATTACTACCCCGGATCAAAGGAATGTAATGGAATGTTATCATTCTTGCATACTTTACTGTTGTAAACGACAGAAATTAGCACATGTTCATATTCGCTGTTACGTCACATTTTGTTACGTTACCTCATTTCCATATTACAAAAAATGGTAATATCCTTAGAAATTGACCTTTCTAGAAATATGAGGTCAGTGTACCTCCGTCATCATATGATCAACTCTTTCACGTCGTCCTACAAAGCAATTTCCGGTACACAGGAATATAAAGGCCTGGATACTTTTCAAATGTATGAAAATACAATTTCAAGGACTTACTGAATGACACAAGGAGTTAGGTAATGTTAAATTTACTGTTTTATATTTTTAACGCTTTCAAATGTATTGAATTCACACACGACGCTGTCTGAGAGTTTGTGGAGAGGCTGCTTTTATGAAGGGCAACCATTTTATATTTTACAATACTGTAAATATTCCATAGCTGCAACAATCTCAAACCAACGCCAATATTTTCGAAGATCTTCCTATTTTAAAACGAGAAAATTACGTTATGTTAAAATTGTTGTTTTCTATCTGGACAGTTTTTTCGGATATCTCTTTTCATAGACTAAGCGAGGAGGTGCTTGTACCGAGACTAGGAGGCTTTTATTGCGCGGACTTCTGTCTTGTACGTTTACTGTCTAACTGCTACATCTGCTTCTACCAATCAAGTGAACTACTACTTGACTAACGAATGCACACATACTTAAATAACCTGTCGCTAGTCATGCGTGCGCCACGCTGGACGAATTGACCTTTGATGATCAAACATCTTCTCTAGAATACTAACCCAAAGGCTATCACACGACTTTCAGGAGCGATTTACATGGTTCTTACAACAACCAATAGAAACTAAAGTTTAGAGAACAAGATACCAAAACAGGATTTTTGTGGCACCAAGGCCAGGTAGACAAACCCAAAAATGACATCGATGGGGTTTTGGTCAAAGCTAAAGTAGTCTTGATAAAGTTGGTAAACAAGTTGAAGTCATACGACTCACTGTGCGGGCAGGCATGTCCCTAAAATTGCAAGACTAAATGTGGTAACTACAAAATGATAAACAATCGGTAATCACCAACTAAAAATACTTCTTTACAAGTTTCAGAATATTTGATCTAGAAGAGTACTTATTTGTAGACGTTTGATGATGGCCAACATCTCTTGGCTGGAACGCAGGAGAGGGTATCCCCTGTTATTACTGGTTGTCAGTGGTTTAGCGATTCTTCCATTTGCTTCTTGTCAATACTGTAACACCCAAAATGGTAAGTTTATTTGAGGGTTTTGAGGGGTTTAATCGATAGTGGAGAATTTCTTTAAATTGTCGCTGTTTGCTACAAAATGAAACGTTTTTGACGGATAGCTGACATCTGAGATGGGCATGATTTACCGATATATAGCGAAGAAGTCCCTCAACATTTTTACTCCGGCCAGACCTCGTTTCAGGGTGGGCAAAGACAACATTTAATTTTCCTCTAATACACAATTAACTTCCTCCTTCATACTTAAAATAATAGCTTACGTCTCTAATGAATCGTTTTTGGCAAGGTTAATGACTTTGCCTAGGCTTGGTCTGTGAACTTTCAAGAAAATAACTCGACCAATATTCCCCAAAACTGACCTCAAGCTAGTTCAACTGTTTTACGTTTTTCTCGCCAAACAGGTGAACCTCAGATTAATATCTCGTCAACTCCGCCCTCCAACAAACTGTCGATTGACGCTGCCATTAATCTGACTTGCACTGCGTGGCAGACTAATGAACTGGCGAAGAATCCATGGAAAAGACCATATATAATTGAATGGTTTGATCCACAAGGTGAACCAACTGGCGAATGCAGTGCTCGACGGCCACCAGCTAGACTTATGAAGTGCACATTAGAGATTGGTAACTTGACGAACGGAAAACTTGGTAACTACACTTGTAAAGCAAGCGATGGCTATTATCGCTGCAGCACCAAAAGATTTCAAGTTGATTGTCAACAAGGTAAGTAGAAATTCTAAATGTTAAAATACCTGCGAGAGGGTAAAGAAAGTACTTCATTGCCATTGACCCAAGGCTGAAATATTTTCTCGGGAAACCAGTCAAACGAATTAAATTGGATAGTTGCGGTATTCTAGGGGCAATAGAGAAGATTGTCTTTGTAATAACAATTACATTCTGTTTTATTTTTTTGTCCACAGACATTCTTAGTCTATAGGTTGTTGGTCACCTGTGAACCACAGTACGACGAGGGACGGTCTGATTAACTCAGCGTACATATATATTGAACAATTCTACATTTGCATGCAGTTTTTGTATTAAGTAGGAAAGTATTATTACTTCGCCTACTAAGTAAAAGTTAAACTTGCTCAAAAATTTCGTAAAAAGTTTGTATTGCTTAAAATTAGTATAATTATGATGAGCCCAGTAATATGGACGTTTAAGGTTAACTTGTCTTGTTATATGAGTGGAATATTTTGTCTATGGATGGAATGGAGCAATAAATAATACTATAATTACTGCCACAACATTGTTCTTATCATGGTTTGTATAATTTAGTAATTATTCACTAGCTTTGTCTTGATTATCATTGCAATATGGTCTAAGGCACGAATAGTGCCGATACAGAAGACCCTAAGCATACCAAAATAATATTACATTTAGATATGTAAGGAACACTGCATGTTTTCTGTAAATTGATATTTTAAAATTCTTTTCGATGTTTGCTAGGTAGGACGGCTTATCAAATTAAAAATCAGCTATTTGTTATGGCTCTCTTGTACTTTTTTTTGTTCTCTTCTTCCAATACAAGTTTCCCTTACAAGTTGCTTTTACATTTACTTGTTTTATGAACTACGTATTTCCCGAGGACGACCCAATCCAATTGGAGGACCCAATCGTTCGCAATGTGCTGTTGTATACTTTGTGGGAGTAGTGTGGATGGGGGAAACAATGAAGTTTATCCCCTTTTTGTGGGTTAGACCCAGCTAACGCAAACCCTGGTCTTGTCACGACATGGTGCTTTCAAGAATGACTTTGGGCGATTCAAGGCGACTTTAGTCGACTTAAGCAACATTGGCAGAAGGAACATTGCGAATATTTGCGATTTAAGGCGATTTAGGGCGGGTCATCATCATCATGGGGATGGAGTGTAGTTCACCCCAACATGGCAGTTTTTAAAAGCCCAACAACCTTCCACAGGGACAATTTTATTGTGCCGAAACATTTTTAACATTGTACGACCAATAACAATAGCAAGGCGACTTTAGGCGACTTAGGCCAAGTTAAGGCGACTTTTGGGCGACTTAGGGCAAAGACGAATTAGGGCCACTTTGGGCAACTTAAGGAACCTTAAGAGCGACTTGCTGTAACGATCTCCTATACCTATGCAAGATAGAAAAAAATCGATTGTCTGAAAATTTGTCAGGAAGAAGGTTTTTACTAACTTGTTTCAAAACTGTAACTTTGAGGTTGTCTGGATTTTTATTTTTTTTCTCCAGACCGCCTTTTGTATTTTGCCCCTGAAAGAGCCAAACTCGGCCCTGAAATTGCACTTTTTGCGAAGGCTGGCAAGCCAAATATTGTGCGTGGCTGGAAAAGCTAACCCATATTATTAAAATATAATATTTTAGTACTTATTTCGCGTTCTCAGATCCACATGTAATTTGAATCTGAGTTTTTAACAAGTTTTCAAAATTATACGCGACGGCGATGTCGCGTCACGTTCAAATTTAGGTCAAGTTCGTGGACCAAAACGTCAATCTGGTACATGAATTTACCGCCCAAAACAATTTTCTGGATAAAAGTGTCACTTCATCTTACTTTTATCGCAAACCTAGCTTGGGTAAATAAAACGCAAAAATTTGACAGCATCTTGAAACCAGGCACTTGAGGTAAACGCTTGACATTTTGACCTTTCACGTCGCGATTATTATCTCGAACGTTGACCCTGAAATGTTTGCCCCTTGGTCTCAATCCGGTAAAATAATCGTTTTAAGCCTCCAGATATCAGTTATAGTAATTTAAAGACAGTTTCTAGCCGAAAGCGAGCATGTTTAGCAAAGGCTAATTTTGAATTATTAATTAAGCTTAAGCAAGTGGCGGTTCGCGAGCACAGACAATGCACGCGACAAAAATGTTGGTTTATAAATCGTTATCGGGAAAAATCTTGAGGAAAACTAGAAGAATGAATAGTTTACTAAATACTTGGAGCTATTTCTTACCTTAATGTCGCCTACCGTGATAAGAAATGGTAACATTGCTGCGGCTTCATGGCTTGTTTGAAACAATCTTGACGGTTGCCAGGCCACAAACAAAATCACGGCCACAGGAATCCCAGGTCGCGTGAGAGCGGCGGCCTTGTTTATTTATCTTAATTGTTACTGTTTGTTTGGTTGTCTGTTTGTTTTTCGTAATTGATTGTTTTTATTTTTTAATATATAAGTTTTAGTACATTTATGTCATTTTGTTTCGCATACCCAATTATCTTTTGTGCTTACCGCATGTCAACGAGCATGCGTCAGGATAACAGGTGCGCACTTCTGCTCTTGCTATGATTGCTGAAGACCTCAGTTCTTTCTCGCTTTGCAAAGTTCACTGCACCAGAATGCAATATAAACATTCTGGCTGACTCATTCCAAGATGACGCCGTGCTGGAACAAGAAGCCCAACGCTGCGATTGTTTGAATAACAAGTTCACGTAGGAGTTCAGAAATAGCATGATAAACGAATCGTGGGAAAACAAGACAATCAGAGAAAACTTCGAGTGCCCGAAAACCAAAGAAAACGTTTAAACTTTTAACAATGGCTCAGGGTAGATTGTTCTGAAAGACGACAAAGTTGTCCTCTGGGTCAAGAAAATGTGGCAGTGCCTGTCGAGATCTTTTCATGTAAATTTTTGATATTTTGAAGCGATTGTGATGATGTTATAGAGACTGAACCAGCGAAGTCGTAGGCATAACTGTTTCTCTTTCTGTTCTGATCGTTAAAGTCATATGGAAAGCAAATTGTGGTAATGTGTCAAATATGCGTCAAATCTAAAAAGGATTATGATTGGCTTATTTTAGCGTTCTTTATCAGCGACCAGATGCATGTTGAAGCCCCTTTTTACTCGTTTGGAAAATAAAGTCTGGTACCCAAATTCAGTCGAATGCGTGGGGAAATTGAAAGGTTCTTTACCATAAAAGAAATAAAGAACTCTCGACTGTGCTCTGTTCTGAGGGAAAGCACTTAGGAACCGGTAGATCACTTTTAAAGAAGTAGGGAGAAACTCTTTACTTCGTGTCGTGTTTCACTCTACATTTCTAGTCCCGCTTCCTACGTGCTTTACAACATGCAGAACAGGGCACAGTCGAGGATTATTTATTTTTTTTAAATATTAAGTGCAATCAAGGGAGGGAAAACAGTATTCTAGGTCTAGTTACAAGTTGTTCGTGTTTCGAGTTTCCGGGATTTTGCTGAACGTTGAAGTGTAACATATTTCTACTCCCGCATACTACGGTAATTAATTTTGTTAGTATGTTGGGATGAAATGATCCTGAAGGTTAACTGTTCGTACTGTTGTGTATAGAACGATAGATCTATCCCCCAAAAATATTGTGAGAAACACTAATGTTCTCTCGCGTTGTTATGCCGGCACAACAAAAGATCCGTATGTTAATGGTCATGCTACTTGATCCAGTAGGTACATCGAAGACAAAAAGCAAACAGCCGATCCGAGTCGCAATGCCTTCAGGTGGTCAGCGCTGTCGCGCGAAGACATTTTCCAAGATTCAACTGTTGTTAGCAGTTGGTACCATCGATTGCATCTACCCGTGAACGCACTCGCGCAAAACATGTTTTCACGTGACGTCAAACGTCTGAGTTTCAGGTGTCAAACTTTCATGTTTTCCCGCCGAACTGTGAAGTTTTATTTCTCGACACTGCTCAAAGGGAAGATGATTCTAATCAACAAGAAAGGAAGAAACTATTAGAAAGGCGTCCCACTTTCAACGATTTGCGGAATCAAGTGAAAGAACTTGAGCACGATTATTCTCTCTCAGAAGTAGGACGAAGATTAGTGTGCAGTTTCAAAAATCGTTAAGCACTACACTTCACATTTGGGCGGAAAACCTTCAAAGTTTGACACCTGAAACTCAGACGTTTGACGGCACATGAAAACATGTTTCGCACGGGTGCGTTCACGGGTAGATGCAATCGACGGTAATTCGAGTTATTATTCTTTTCTGCGTAATTTTCATCTTCCTTTCTCTTTTAATTCTACGTCCTTCTGCCTAGCATGGTCTTCGCATGCCTAGCGAGGTTTTAAGTGGCGTAATTAACCACGCTATCCACGGCCGTATTGGCAAGGAAGAAGTGTTCCGCCGAAGTAGCAGGATAACGGTAGACAAGGTAACTTTGCACGCTTTGCACAAGGCCAATATACTAAAGTCGAAAAATGTTTTTCCAGAAACGTGATGTATATCTCTCCAATGTCTGATTCATCACTAGTAGTATCGCATGGAGGACTAGACCAATTTATTCATGAATTTAGCAGCCTAGAATTAATGAGCAATGAATTCAGAACGGGTTCAATGAGATAAAGGCGGTGTAGGTATATGGGGGTTTGGTGGGGTTTTAATGAGATGCAGGCCGTGTAGGTATATGGGGGTTTGGTGGGGTTTAATGAGATGTAAGTCGTGTAAGTATAAGGTGGTCTGGTGGGGTTTAATGAGATGCAGACTGTGTAGTTATATGGGCAGGCCGTGCCGGTATGCGGCTAGGCCGGATACGTATGCAGGAATTTAAGAGGGCGAATAATTAATTAGTCATGCCATGTGTTAGGTGTGAGCGATTCAAAATGGTCGTTTTGTAAAAGGTAAAACCAAAAAACCTTTCCAAGGGAATAAATAACAAAATTTATTGCGTATAGGCAAAGTTTACAAACAAAAGTAATGATCATAATATTGTAAATGAGCGTAAATGTTCAAGGATGTCAGTATTCCGAAACGGCAAATTGTCTTTGAAGCTTGGGTCTTGGAATGCATCTGTTGAGCATGTCCACTTGTGGTGGAGATGATCATTCAGAAACATCCACAGGCAGCTGGTCAGCCCATTGGAAGAATCTACACATTTCTCTTCTTCTGCAGGTAAAGCAGGGTCGGAATGGATTATTCTCAGATCTTGATACTTTTAATGTCGGAACGTCCATGTGTCTGCAATAAGGCAACTGTCCACCTTCATGTACTTTGTATTCAGGTATAACGCGATTAAAAAGACGCTCTTGATAAGAATGTATGCTATCTTCGCGGCAGAAGAAGGGACATAACCTCCAGTTTACACATCGAATGTAAGGTACACCCGAAGCGGGTCTGATGACTTGAAGGTCTTTCAGGCAAAGTCCACACTTTGAGTAACTCATCTTGAAACTAACGTGAGACTACAGTGGCAAAACCTCTACACAGTTTTTACTTGTCAATCTTGTTAATGATCATGTCAAACCTGATCTTTATCGGTCAACCTCATCAACTCCGTTAACGGTCAAATTTGACCAGTACCAACAGGTTTGACAAAACTGGTTAGGTTGCATAATAATTTACAGAATTTTTTTCTTTTTCATCCTCAAGAGTAATTTCATCGATCCAGTCTTGATCCTCAGGGGCCATAAAATCCAAGATATCTAACAGAGCGTGCCAGAGCCAGTATGCGATTGGTCTGTATTCATCCTGAGTAACCAGCAAATCATTTAAGCATGTCGTCGACTTTTGATTGTCTTGGAGGGCAGTAGGTTCTTTTCTTTGAATTTCATTGTACAACAAGAAGGCCAGGCAACTTCAGTAGGCCCGCTTTACCGTGTCATCACAGTTGCTGCAATGGTCGTCTAGGATGTTTGGAACCATCATGTAGAGTATATGATGATGAATGAGTACACAATCGGGATTTTCTTGCTACATGTATTCCTTGAAGTAGAAACTGGTTTTTCTACTTTAGTAAGGTTCCCATTATTTATTGCTTCGTTGCCTTGTCACCAAGGGTGTTCTTGGCTTGTAACGACGTTTTCCAGTTTTACGCTTGGAATCTGGGGATGTACCCATCATTAATTCATGCGCTGAGTCCTCAGGCAAAACAGGAGAAGGTGTTTCAATTTTGAGGGGAATTTTTGACTGTTTAGTCGTTACAGACGACGTAGGTAATTTTCTCGGTGTACCTCTTTTTGTAGACTTAACGTGAGATGTCGAGGAAAGATTATTAAGGTCGGGAGTTCTCTCTGTGGAAGGCGGTGGCTCTGACTTGGGTAATACCACAGCTGGTTTTAGGGCTACTTCACTTTTCATTTGTTTGTTCAATTCTTGGTACCTTTGTAGAAGATGATCCAGCAATAAGACATGTCTTGATCTAAACGTGTCAAAGTGGTGAGTTGACCAGGACCCGTCAAGCGATGTTCTGTTTCGATGCTTTGCATAAAATGTTCAGGTATCATCATCATCTTTTGTGCATGCTTTATTGAAAACTTTTCGTAATAAATCGATATCAAGGGGAGCAATTAAAGAGGCGAGAGCCGGTAAAAATCCTCCCTTTTGATTAAGCACTTGCTTTTTCTTCTTAAGACTTGTTTTTTTTTTGCTGGTTAGATAGAGGAGCTTTGACTTGTGTTGCTTCAACCGTTTAAATGATGGAGTAGGTATCAACATGTTCCCTTTACGAAGATTTAGAGCGGTCTCGCTGATGGCTTCCATTTGTCCCTTGTTAGCATGCGCTATCATCGAATTGCTCAAATACTGCTGGCTAAAATACTACATCGAAATACTCTTGTACTGCTCGCTAAAATACTCCGAGTAACTAAGTTTACTCTGATTTGAAATCATACCAAGTAATTAAAAGCTACTTCGGCGATATACTCAAATACTGCTCGTGAGAAACTCTTAAGTAATTAAGAGCTACTCTGATTATTGAAATCGTAATAGGTAATTAAAAGCTACTCCGGCGATATACTCGAATGCTGCTCGTGAGAATACCCTGGGTAATTGAGAGCCACTTTGTATAGGAAATCGGTCAGTTCGAGAAACAATTAGGGATTAATTGTACGCGTGAACAGATCGGACTATTTAGTAATTTCCACGAGTGGCTGCCGCAGCCACGAGTGGAAATTAGAAAAAGTCCGATCTGTTCACAAGTACAATAAATCCCTAATTGTTTCGAGAAAGAAGACCGATTTCCTTTTAATAATACGGCAACCGTAAATACAAGCTTCTGGCTGACGTCGTTTTGCTACATAGGGTTGCTAGAATGAAGCAACGGTGTGATAAAATATGTTAGTTTAGTCACTTTAATTTTCTCAACAATTTTCGCCAAAGTTCTCCATACCATGATAATTTTTCTTTCGAAAACGAGCCACATAGACGAGCAATTTCCAAGTTTGTAACATAAAGTCCAATTTCATCAGCTCTTGAAGCTGTCAAAACTCTGAACGCAGGAGCGACGTTTTGATGAAAAATCAACATGTGCAGGAAAGGAGATGCACGTCGAAACCAGTCGAGACGGTATCAAAAGGCGTTTTATTTTATTTACAACTTGCATGAAAACATTTTAAGAAACGTTTACAGCCTTGATTTAAACTATGACACGGGGCTAAAGATACAAGGACTAGTTCATTCGGGAAAACTGAGGATAATCGTGCAAACACAAGTGAAGTTGAAGTGGGAAGACTAGTTCAAAGTGTTCGTCAACAAGGTTTGTAAGTTTTTAAGATTTTCAAACCATGGACTTTAATTGCTTTGCTTGGTCGTTCAGAAACGCCAGTTGGACATTTTTCTCACTAGTCGCCACTATTCCTGGAACGACCATCCTTCCTTGAAGCTTTATAGGAGATATTCTCATCTTTGTGGGGATTGACTCGGCAAACATGACATACGCGCGGCCATTTTCATTTTTTGCCGACTTGAAGTGTTCATTGCGAGAGTTGAAGTTTTCTTGCCTTCCTCTTACACAAAAATGCGCCCCGTAGTCCTCGGGACTCTGGCTCGCAGATGCTGTCTTTTTTCTGTAACTACTTTAATTCGGTGTAGAAATCTCCGGGAACCCCTTCAAGATTTTCAATGGCTTTCGGAGTTTTTTCTCCCCAAATATCTGCGTAGCTAAGTTTCGGTCGATTTTATTTTTGTTTTTGTTTACTACTGCTTCTTGATACCAAACTTTTTTTGTTTGTCGTCAACGACAAACCTGAATTTATCCGATCAAATGCGACCGATACAATTAAAACTTAATTGTTCAGTTATCGATACAATTTGGGATAAATTGTTCAGCTTCCAACCAATCAGAAGCGAGTATTTACGGTAGCAGTATCATGATCAGACTTGAAATCGTACCGAGTGATTAAAAGCTACTCCCGCGAGATACTCGAATGCTGCTCGTGAGAATACTCTGAGCAACTAAGAGCTACTCAATTTGTGGTCATCAATTTGGATTGGCGAAGTAATTAAAAGCTACTCCGGCGGTATACTCGAATGCTGCTCGTGAGTATACTCTGAGTAATTGAGAATTACTTAATTTGTGGTCATAAGTTTGGATTACCGATTACGTAATTGAGAATTACTTATTGTATAAGTAATCGGTAAATAATGTCTCAGTAACCAAACGCTAGTCATTTTCAATAAATGCTTATTCGGATCTCATGGAAGTCCACATGCAAATCTTTTTCATTTCAATCATTTCATTTCTCTTACTGTTCCTTTCTGACCTGAGCTATACATAGATCCAAAGGGAAAATTTTGTACGCAATCTCCTCAACAGTAGTTTTACTGGACATGATGTCAGCCATAACATTTTGTGATCAAAGACGGAAATTGCGTTTTGTACCTGGCTCCTGTTGTACTTGTTTAGAATCGGATTGCATCTATGGGGGCAGGTAAGAACCGGATTACCTTTACTCTAAAATTGGTTCAGCCCAGTAGACTTCGAAGACCTAAGAAACTCTGAGTGACTCAGTTGTTATAATGAGGAAGACGCCGTCGCTTTACTCATTTTAAGACAGGCAATCGACGAGTAAACACCAAGGAGTCTATGGGGCATCTTTGTCGTTTCTGCGAAAGATCATTTAGCCGAAGATACAACAGAGACCGACACAAGAAACAAGGTTGTCACAAACGTTTAGACGAAGGGGTGATCAAGAGCAATCCAACTTCGTTTGGCCGAGGAAAACCAAACAAAATACATGAACACAGTCTTAGTCAAGATGAATATGATGACAATGTTTATGACGATGTTGATAAAGATGAAACACAAGCTGAAGAGGAAGGTTTTAGTTACGAAGACGACAAAAGCACGACCAGTACCATTGAGGATCATAATAGTGATCCCTAGGATAAATTGCGTGAGGAATCTGTGAATGATCTGAATAGGGTCTGGGAGGAGCAGGTCGAGCAATACACAACGCAGGGCGTACTCAAGAACAGAGATCACGCAGCAAGTTTTCGAGTGGGGAGGGGGGGGGGTGCTAAAAGAGAATGCGTGAAGGAATTTTTTTTGGGCGGGGAGGTGGAGGTGGGCATGCTTGTGGATTTCTATTCAATTTCTCTAGAGTGACGGAGAATACGATTAGAACGATAAAACTATTTTTTTTGTCCACATCTTCAGTGATGTTGCTATTGGGTCTGGAAATTCACAATCACTAATCTGAAATATCATAAATTGTTATGTTATACTTCTGATATCAACCTTTAATTACTATAAATAAGCCAGAAATTAAATCCAACGATTTGGCTCGAGCTGCCTTGAACTCAACGCTGTATAATTACTGAGCAATTATTGCAAGAGGCTGAGTATGATATGAAGAGTTATGCAGATCGAGGGGGTTATCCGCCAAAGCCGAAGGCTAGAGCCCAGTGGATAACACCCTCCGAGATCTGTATATCTTCATATCATACGAAAGCCGAGTTAAATAATTGTTTAATTAAGCATTCAAAATATGTACACGGCAAAACAAAACGGTAACTGATAGTGAATGATATTAAAGTTACTGTACATCATTAACTCGAAAAGTGCCAAAATTACGCTTTCTGTTTGTGTTGCGGTCGGTAAATTCTTTTTTTGCGATGTGAATGGTGGAAAACTTGTCCGTTCTTTCTTTGTGTATGTTTAAAACTGTCAGGTTACTTAATCGTTCCTGGCTCATTCTTGAACGGAGCCATGTTTTTAGCCTCCGGGCAGTCGAAAAGGATCTTTCACCGGCTGCACTGGTTGCTGGATTTACCAGAATCAGCTTACATAACGTGAGAACTTCTTTTATCATTTCCCGTTCTGGGTTGGGTAGCTCTTTAATTTTTACTATGATGTCGTCAAAACAAAAATAATCACCATCCTCCAGCAGCACTTGTAAAATTTCCATTTGGGCGGTTAACATTGAAATATTAACATCATCGTTGTACAGTTTTTCCATAAGCTTTAGCTCGTCGGATTGAGGGTCTTAATTAAGAGAGACTCCATCTTTGCATACGTATCAAAGCTTGACTGGTCAAATCGCTGGTCAATAGCGTTTATCATCAAGTCAATAGCTTCAAAGTATATTCGCCTGTAATAGTCTTGTGCGGTCACAGGATATGTTGGATCTCCAGTGCCAATTTCAATTCTTCTTGGCGCACGAGTTCTCCTTGGTGACATCGGTCGACTCATGGAGGGATAGCTTTTACTTTTCGGTAAAACTACATCATAAAATGATCTGAAGCTCGTATCGTTTCTCATCTTCTGCAGAACGTCTTTTGTAAGACAAGCTACTCGTTTGCCACTTAGAGCTGACATCTTTGTTTGCTGTAAGGTTCTTGATAAGTTATCTGTGTGAGAAAACAGCCGCTGTCTTAAATTCAACCCGAAGAAGAAGTCAAAAGTGTTCATTTGCGCTTGGCATCCAATGATCCTTCCCCATATATCGGACTTGAGTTTCTCATCAAGGGAAATTATCCACTCCTGAAGAAGAGCTGCATAGTTGTCTAGGATTCGCTGAAAACAGCTTGCGCGTGCTGTCCATCTAGTGGGGCAAAGGCCAAGTAGGCCCTTGGCTTCAGATTCAGGGCCTTCTAGGTCTTTTTTATTTCCCCCAGGTGATTTTCTCGTTTTGGTGAAAACTTTATGAGGGAAACGATTTCTTTTGCTGTGTCCACAGTGTCTGACAACAACTTACAGTTTTTCGTGGTGTCATTTACACTTTAGCTGAGTGAGTGTCCATGACAGTGCGTAGGATAAGCCTTTGGTTGGAGGTCCTGGATTCTTTTCGCCAGACCAATTTTATGTCCCATCATGTTGTATTTCCAATTTTATTGCTCTTTTAGACAAATTTCTTCAATGGGCTCCGTACGTTACGGCTCGGGAGTGTGCCTCAGCAATCGCAGGCCATATTATGTCCATGTCTCCAGACTTGGGTACTTTGACTCGTCTTAAAGCCCGTTTTCTATACAAAGTCATAGACTCCAGATCTTCTTGGGACTCTCGCTTCAATATCGGGCTTCATAATGACTGCCTTTCAGAAATATTATTTTTCTGGAAAAACAATATTGTTAGCCTTAATTCTAGACTTATAGTGCCTTATCAGGCGCCTTGTTTACTTAGCTTTTCAGATGGTAGTAACGTAGCCTGTGGTGCTTACCTTGTTGGCACTGAGGAAGTTTCCTACCGCATGTGGAGCTCTTCTGAGGCAGAAAAGAGCTCTACATGGAGAGAGAACTTAAAGCTGTGCATTTTGTTCTGGGCAAGTCATTTTAATGGCATTCTGACAACCAAGGGGCTGTCCGTATTGCTGATATAGGAAGTCCTAACGCAGAATTGCATTCTATTGCGCTTGATATTTTCGATTTCTGTCGAAATTTCAATGTTCGGTTTGTTCCTCAATGGGTTCCCAGAGAGCTTAATGCTTGTGCTGATGATATTCAGCAACATTATCGATTTCGACGACTGGTATACTACCCAATGGTTTTTTGGCCCATTTAGATCATATCTGGGGTCCCCATACTGTCGATAGATTTGCGAACGCATTCAATGCCCATCTTCCTAGATTTAATTCTAGGTTTTGTGTTCCGGGTACAGAAGCTGTTAATGCTTTTTCAGTCTCATGGGCAGCGAAGAATAATTGGCTTGTCCCACCATTTCATTGTATGATTAGGGTTATCCAACACCTCCTCGTATGCAGCTCTTTTGAGACTTTAGGTAATCCTTATTGGCCGTCTAATGCTCTGTGGCCCTTTCTCTTTGCAAGCTCGCTTGACTATCAACCATACGTTGTTGACTCCATTTACTTCCCAGACCCCTCGGGAATTTGTGCCCTTGGATGTTATATGAGGATTCTCCTATTGGCTCTGACAAGTTTAATAGTGCTGTTCTAGCTGTCAGAATTGACGCTAGGAATCATGGTGTTTAGTGTCTGTATGCCGAGTGGCTTTTGATTCTGTTCACGAGCGCAAGAAGTATCGTCAATTTGTTCAATACGTTTCGAACGAAACTAGTTGGCCGAGTGGCTTGTTTTACTTCTTTAGTTAGATTATCGCCGAGTAGCGTGTTCCGGATTTGCACATAACTTTGTGTATTGTTATTAAGATTGATTTTACTTCGATGTTTTTTCTTGACATTTTTTTTGCGATGTTGATTCATCATCGGTATCACCCTACATAGCCTGTCCTTGCCGGGCAAGATACTACAAACATTCAATGACTTTGATGAAGCATATACGGTTAGGATCCATTGTCTTTTTTGTTGCATCACTGGATATTTTTTGGAAAGTTGAAATCCGCAGGTTGGAATGGTTCCGTTATATTGATCTCTATAACTTCGCTGGCTGTCGACTGATCAACTTGTCGTTGGATTGGAGGAGGCTGCGACTCTTGACTGAATATCGTGGCTTCCACTTCACAAGTGAAGTTGTTGTTTCGCACATTCTTTTGGGTAGAGGCTCTTTTAAAGAATGTAAATGAAACATTATTAGACCAATATTTTAAAAACTATGTCACATGGAAAAGTGACTGGAAATAATTCAATTCTAACGGGGGGTGACAACTCTAATAAAAGCTGTTTGAGCAATACTAGGTCTTAACTCAAGTCGTCCCGGAAATTTGGAGCATCCTCCCGAATTTTTGGGATACATTCCCGAAGAGTTTTAGAATTCCCGAGATATATTCTAAGATTTGCCGTTTATTACTACTTGTGTAACCTTAAATATTACACGTTTTGCATGTTTAGCATTATTTGAACCATGAATAACGTCTTTGCAGTAAATTATTTCAATTTTAATTAACAAAGAAGGAAAACATCTTTAAAATGACTGTATTTTCGTTGCATAACATGCATCGTTAATTTCCTATAATAAGGTATTAGTTGTGCTAACGTGTACGAGTAAAAGAAGCCTGAAGTGTTCCATTGACTACGTTGAGCAACGAAAAGCCCTCTTCCGTCTTTTGTATGCCGCTACAAGAGTGAGATCGACATTCTCTCATGGGATCCACGCCCTCTTTGGTTACTCGATGACTAACCACCACCACACTTTTCTCACTGCCTTAGAATGATTGCTCAGTGGACACACCTGGTTCTTTGCCTTTCGCCCTTTGAACTCTTTTGCCTTCATTTTGGTTTGTCACCGAATCCAAACACTGCAACAAAGGAGCACTTTCTTGATCGTGCAGTGTCACGGTAGCTTTTGGCTTTCCGCAGTACAAGAAAGAGAGCCGGGCCTCTGCTTGTAGATTTGTGTCACTCAACCAACTTAAACACCCTTGCTTTACACACGGCAAAAGTTACGCATTTCCAATGCCTCTTTCTTTACCCGCGAACTTTCCTTAATGAAAGAACAATCATCGTTCCCCTTTGTGTAGAGCAATGGCATTTGACAGACGTCCCTCTTTTCATAATGCGTTTCTCTATTCCTCTTTAATCCAAGCCCCATACCGGATTTCATTGCACATTCCAATGCACTGCGAGAACAAAGATATTTAAATTCAAGTGCAGATGGAACCACCTGATCTCGGTTGTATACTCCGAACACGCCTTCTGCACGAGGCGTTGTAACAGAAGTGAACTGGAACTCATTTGGTCTACCTTTCAAGACCATGTCCTCTTAGAAGATTTTCTATGCTTCTCTTCCCTTCTGAGGATATCCTTGTATTCTCCATGGGAAAAAAACATCGAAGTAAAATCAATCTTAATAACAATACACAAAGTTATGTGCAAATCCGGAACACGCTACTCGGCGATAATCTAACTAAAGAAGTAAAACAAGCCACTCGGCCAACTAGTTTCGTTCGAAACGTATTGAACAAATTGACGATACTTCTTGCGCTCGTGAACAGAATCAAAAGCCACTCGGCATACAGACACTAAACACCATGATTCCTAGCGTCAATTCTGACAGCTAGAACAGCACTATTAAACTTGTCAGAGCCAATAGGAGAATCCTCATATAACATCCAAGGGCACAAATTCCCGAGGGGTCTGGGAAGTAAATGGAGTCAACAACGTATGGTTGATAGTCAAGCGAGCTTGCAAAGAGAAAGGGCCACAGAGCATTAGACGGCCAATAAGGATTACCTAAAGTCTCAAAAGAGCTGCATACGAGGAGGTGTTGGATAACCCTAATCATACAATGAAATGGTGGGACAAGCCAATTATTCTTCGCTGCCCATGAGACTGAAAAAGCATTAACAGCTTCTGTACCCGGAACACAAAACCTAGAATTAAATCTAGGAAGATGGGCATTGAATGCGTTCGCAAATCTATCGACAGTATGGGGACCCCAGATATGATCTAAATGGGCCAAAAAACCATTGGGTAGTATACCAGTCGTCGAAATCGATAATGTTGCTGAATATCATCAGCACAAGCATTAAGCTCTCTGGGAACCCATTGAGGAACAAACCGAACATTGAAATTTCGACAGAAATCGAAAATATCAAGCGCAATAGAATGCAATTCTGCGTTAGGACTTCCTATATCAGCAATACGGACAGCCCCTTGGTTGTCAGAATGCCATTAAAATGACTTGCCCAGAACAAAATGCACAGCTTTAAGTTCTCTCTCCATGTAGAGCTCTTTTCTGCCTCAGAAGAGCTCCACATGCGGTAGGAAACTTCCTCAGTGCCAACAAGGTAAGCACCACAGGCTACGTTACTACCATCTGAAAAGCTAAGTAAACAAGGCGCCTGATAAGGCACTATAAGTCTAGAATTAAGGCTAACAATATTGTTTTTCCAGAAAAATAATATTTCTGAAAGGCAGTCATTATGAAGCCCGATATTGAAGCGAGAGTCCCAAGAAGATCTGGAGTCTATGACTTTGTATAGAAAACGGGCTTTAAGACGAGTCAAAGTACCCAAGTCTGGAGACATGGACATAATATGGCCTGCGATTGCTGAGGCACACTCCCGAGCCGTAACGTACGGAGCCCATTGAAGAAATTTGTCTAAAAGAGCAATAAAATTGGAAATACAACATGATGGGACATAAAATTGGTCTGGCGAAAAGAATCCAGGACCTCCAACCAAAGGCTTATCCTACGCACTGTCATGGACACTCACTCAGCTAAAGTGTAAATGACACCACGAAAAACTGTAAGTTGTTGTCAGACACTGTGGACACAGCAAAAGAAATCGTTTCCCTCATAAAGTTTTCACCAAAACGAGAAAATCACCTGGGGGAAATAAAAAAGACCTAGAAGGCCCTGAATCTGAAGCCAAGGGCCTACTTGGCCTTTGCCCCACTAGATGGACAGCACGCGCAAGCTGTTTTCAGCGAATCCTAGACAACTATGCAGCTCTTCTTCAGGAGTGGATAATTTCCCTTGATGAGAAACTCAAGTCCGATATATGGGGAAGGATCATTGGATGCCAAGCGCAAATGAACACTTTTGACTTCTTCTTCGGGTTGAATTTAAGACAGCGGCTGTTTTCTCACACAGATAACTTATCAAGAACCTTACAGCAAACAAAGATGTCAGCTCTAAGTGGCAAACGAGTAGCTTGTCTTACAAAAGACGTTCTGCAGAAGATGAGAAACGATACGAGCTTCAGATCATTTTATGATGTAGTTTTACCGAAAAGTAAAAGCTATCCCTCCATGAGTCGACCGATGTCACCAAGGAGAACTCGTGCGCCAAGAAGAATTGAAATTGGCACTGGAGATCCAACATATCCTGTGACCGCACAAGACTATTACAGGCGAATATACTTTGAAGCTATTGACTTGATGATAAACGCTATTGACCAGCGATTTGACCAGTCAAGCTTTGATACGTATGCAAAGATGGAGTCTCTCTTAATTAAGACCCTCAATCCGACGAGCTAAAGCTTATGGAAAAACTGTACAACGATGATGTTAATATTTCAATGTTAACCGCCCAAATGGAAATTTTACAAGTGCTGCTGGAGGATGGTGATTATTTTTGTTTTGACGACATCATAGTAAAAATTAAAGAGCTACCCAACCCAGAACGGGAAATGATAAAAGAAGTTCTCACGTTATGTAAGCTGATTCTGGTAAATCCAGCAACCAGTGCAGCCGGTGAAAGATCCTTTTCGACTGCCCGGAGGCTAAAAACATGGCTCCGTTCAAGAATGAGCCAGGAACGATTAAGTAACCTGACAGTTTTAAACATACACAAAGAAAGAACGGACAAGTTTTCCACCATTCACATCGCAAAAAAAGAATTTACCGACCGCAACACAAACAGAAAGCGTAATTTTGGCACTTTTCGAGTTAATGATGTACAGTAACTTTAATATCATTCACTATCAGTTACCGTTTTGTTTTGCCGTGTACATATTTTGAATGCTTAATTAAACAATTATTTAACTCGGCTTTCGTATGATATGAAGATATACAGATCTCGGAGGGTGTTATCCACTGGGCTCTAGCCTTCGGCTTTGGCGGATAACCCCCTCGATCTGCATAACTCTTCATATCATACTCAGCCTCTTGCAATAATTGCTCAGTAATT
>JAHPZR010022989.1:0-54661 GCA_019787425.1 Platygyra sinensis | reverse complement strand
GCTGTTTTTCGTGATAAAAATTCATCTCTTTTTTGATGTCTGAACATTGTTTTGTGTGTTAGCATATGTTTTACGTCATAATCCCTCCAGTAGTTAGCTTTGCTGTATTTAAATGCATGAAAGGGCTCAGTTTTATCCCTAAAAGTGTCGCTTTTTTATTATTATTTACTTGTTGAAACCCACTGATTGTAGCCCAAAAAAACCGCAGAATCGCAAAATACCTGACACAGTAAAAGCGTTAGATAACGACAAAAACCGTCAGAAACACCTTTCCTGGTCTACGAAGCGAAGCTCAGTTTTACTCTCTGTTCTGTTGTACACAACGTACTGACAAAGACTGCTGTATTGACAGCTGGAGAACTAAAGGAACAGCTCCAAAACGCGAGAGTGCACCGTTGTCATTTCCGTGACCATTACTCTTTCCAGGGGCCCGTTCCCGAAAGCCCCGGAAACTTTTCGGGCCCGCTAAGGCAGTTTTGGTTCATCGGAGTTTTAAAGACAGACAAGGCCGGTGTTGTTCAAAACCTGATTAAGCTAACCCAGGGTTAAGCGAGAATTTGTTATCTCAGTTTTGTAACTTTTGGATGAGGTGTTTCTGGTTTATATTGTTTAGCCTTCAGTTTTGACCTGTAGTAATCTCACCTACACCAAACGTTAGAGGCGAAAAACATTTTTAAATAAGAAAACGTAGTGCTTCAGTAACGTTTAAAGCCCTGGTCCAACGGACCGGCAAGTAGTCGCCAAGTGGACGCAAGTTGAACTTGCGTAGAGACTTGCGTTGGGTGGCCAAACGGACTCACAAGTTTCCTCTCAAGTACACTCAGGTCGCAAAAAAAACCATTTTAAGGCAGATTATCCTCTATTTCGTTGGCTAATAATAGGTTAAATGGACGTTACTCAACTTGCGTTAACTTGGGTTGGGTGGCCAAACCGGTTGAAAAACTTGCTTTGACTTGCGTGCGAATTTGACTCTCAACCAAGTGAGCGCAAGTCATCGCAAGTCAACGCAAGTGCACGCAAGCCCTGGCCAAACGGGTCGCCAGTAGACCCAAGTTTTCAACTTGCGGCCAACTTGCGACTCCGCTTTGGCCAGGGCTTGCGTGCACTTGCGTTGACTTGCGATGACTTGCGCTCACTTTGGTTGAGATCAAATTCGCACGCAAGTCAAAGCAAGTTTTTCACCGTTTGGCCACCCAACCCAAGTTAACGCAAGTTGAGTAACGTCCATTAACCTATTATTAGCCAACGAAATAGAGGATAATCTGCCTTAAAATGGTTTTTTTTGCGACCTGAGTGTACTTGAGAGGAAACTTGTGAGTCCGTTTGGCCACCCAACGCAAGTCTGCTACGCAAGTTCAACTTGCGTCCACTTGCGACTACTTGCCGGTCCGTTTGACCAGGGCTTTAAACGTTAACTGAAGCACTACGTTTTCTTATTTAAAAATGTTTTTCGCCTCTAACGTTTGGTGTAGGTTGAGATTACTACAGGTCAAAACTGAAGGCTAAACAATATAAACAGAACACCTCACACAAAAGTTACAAAACTGAGATAAAAATTCTCGCTAACCCTGGGTTAGCTTAATCAGGTTTTGAACAACCCGGCCTTGTCTGTCTTTAAACTCCGATGAACCAAAACTGCCTTAGCGGGCCCGAAAAGTTTCCGGGGCTTTCGGGAAACGGGCCCCTGGAAAGAGTAATGGTCACGGAAATGACAACGGTGCACTCTCGCGTTTTGGAGCTGTTCCTTTAGTTCTCCAGCTGTCAATACAGCAGTCTTTGTCAGTACGTGTACAACAGAACAGAGAGTAAAACTGAGCTTCGCTTCGTAGACCAGGAAAGGTGTTTCTGACGGTTTTTGTCGTTATCTAACGCTTTTACTGTGTCAGGTATTTTGCGATTCTGCGGTTTTTTTGGGCTACAATCAGTGGTTTCAACAAGTAAATAATAATAAAAAAGCGACACTTTTAGGGATAAAACTGAGCCCTTTCATCATTTAAATACAGCAAAAGCTAACTACTGGAGGGATTATGACGTAAAACATATGCTAACAACAAAACAATGTTCAGACATCAAAAAAGAGATGAATTTTTATCACGAAAAACAGCAATGAACAATCGGTGGTCCAGTTGGACACATTTCACCGCTAACAGATTTCTCTCCGGACTAAAAAAAACAGAAAGCAATGGAACACTGTAAATGGCCGTTTTTATGCTAGGGACGTTAATGTCGTCTCAGACGTTAAAGCTGTCTCGAGACAGCTTTAACGTCTAGTATAAAAACGAAAAATAAGGAAGACGCTTTAAACGTCTGTCAGCTTTAACGTCCTCTTTTAAGAGCGTCTAAACGACGCTCTTATCAGTCGCCTTTAACGTTTAAGACGTTAAGCCTGTCTAGTATAAAAACGCGACGCCCTTAACCGACTGCCATGTTACCATCTAGTAGATTTGCTCGTATGTTGACGGGCTAAAAGTTGCTTGTTTCCAGTGTCGTCCGAGTGTAGAACCCAGTCTTTTTTTATAAAAAAAGTAATTTTTCTTTGTTAGGCCGTGTAATTAAATGCGTCTCGTTTTTACACCAGACGCCTTTAACGTCTTAGACGTTAATGTTGTCTAGACAGCTTAAACGTCTCTAGCATAAAAACGGCCAATCTGTTACAGTTCAGATAGCGTGGAATTGAGCAAACCCTTTGAAAGAGAGACCAAGGTTCAACTAACATTCGCTTTGCGTTCTCAATAATTTTAAATCACGTATTATACTCTTCCCATAACCATAACATTAAGATTTTTTATATTAGGTAAAATTCAGTTGAGCCTCGCTCACGAGAATTCAGTGATCTCTAATCCTTTCTCTTGGATCTGCGTGCTTCTTCAATCGTTTTCTTATCGGCTTTCTCGAAACCCGCTATCTCGATTGTTTCCGGCATTAAAGGGCCCTAGTCAGCCTCCGCCATTTTCGATGGCATCGAAATTATTGATATAGCATGATGAAGCGAATTCTTATTGTTTTACTGTAAGCTGTGTTCCTGAAGGTATGTTTAATTATCTTGAGTAGTTCTACAGTGATTTTTCTTTGTTTCGGCAGTTCCCGAATAAAATATAACGGCCAAATTCTCGCATGTAAACAAAAACAAAGGTGTGGCTGACTAAGGCCCTTTAAGAAACTCGGCATAGCGCTCAGTCAATCAATCGTAAAGTTACAACTGTTGTTCGTGCAGCATCGAATCAAACACGTGCTGGCGAACTAAATAGGACGACACAATTTCAACGGCTGTCGAAGCTGTACGCGAACGAGTGCTCTGTTATTGATTGTCTGAGAATGAAAAGACATCGCGCGCTTTATCTGAAAATTGAGTCAAGTCAACAGAATTTTCATTTTCGGCGCTATATGCACGCAGTATGAAAATCACTCGATCCGGCTTTTTTTTTCACAAACACTTCTCGCCAGCGTAGATTCCATGTGCTGTTTGTATAGGACATCAACATCTTGGTCAAGCAACTTCGCTAGTCGTTGCTTTTTTTCCCGACATTTTGCCACATTAACAGCTGCACAAAGTCACAAGAACAAACCTGCGCGGGAAGAACCCGAGCGGGATTCTCTAACAGTTCAAAGTCGGGTTCCTCTTCTTCCATTTTCTCACTGCTCTCCTTTTCACTCTTTTCAATCGTGGATTCCTCGTCTTTCTTGTCTTTGTCACCTTCTTTCTCCTACGAAAACAAAGTTAATTAATCCTTTACACCTCTAAAATCGGGGAAAAGAAAGCATTATGGATAGAGAAGAACTCCCGATTCACCACGTTACTCTCAGAAGCTTCAAACTTGGAAGTAGAGGCCGTGTGAGAGAAGTGTAAAATTCATGGGTTCGACGCTCAAGTTAGACTTTTCTTGCAACTCATGCACAACTTCTAAGATCCCAGTATATAATTATTTCTTCAGTGTTTCTTTATCCACGATTCCCATGTATGATTCGTTTTATGGATCCATAACCGCAGTATAGTGTGTCACAGACTACAACTGACCTTCTTAGTTGCTGCTTTATCTTTATCACCTTCTTGATCCTGTTCAAAAATAACCATACAACAAAACAAAAACACAATTAAGACGCTAAACCATACAATGCTTTCTGAAATGCGATCTTAAATGAATAAAATACACAGTCTAGCAAGCAATCGATAGTTTCGTGCCAATCCTTGCAAGTTCCCTTAAGTCATGTGATTCTCACTATCCAATAAAAAATAGTTACTTTGACAAACGGACTTATCCTGTCAAACACTTTTCGAAAGTGGAAAATTACATTAACACTTAGACTACGAGCCCGAGTTTTCTACGAGCAGATAGTCAACGAGGCGCAGCCGAGTTGACTACGTCGAGAAACGAGGGCGAGTAGTCTAATTTGTTTTAGTATAAATTTACCGTAGTCTCATTGCATAAAAAGAAAAAAATGTCAAGCAACGCGTAGAAAAGAACTGTTTTATTATGTTATATCAGCTTCAAACGTGATGCGCGATGTGCACTGATGCGTAACTGTTTTCTATCAGCAGATAGAAAACGGTACTATAGCCAATCAGATTCACGGATTCACAATAGACTACGGTAAATTTATACTATTAAATTAAATATATTCCACATCTATTGGTAATGAAGAGGAGAATCTCACCACTTCCATCTTTTCTTCGGATGCCTCTGATTTCTTGGCCCTAGCTTTGGCTTTAGCTGTTATTGACAGGACTGCCGTGGTGACCTGCAAAGGGATAAAGAACCATTTTTACTCAAAATTTCCTCGCATACTCAAGGTAAAATATGCCAGGATACAGCTAACATAAAACTGTCAAACTGCTGAGAAGACTTGTAAGTTACATTAACTATTTCCTTCTTGCTGGTTTTTAATTTAACTTAACAAACATAACAAAATTGTTCCCATGTTAACACCCAACGGAATAAAAACGATCAGTTAGTGGTGTACTCCTGTTTTTTTTGGTAGTCTGACGAAACATTCGACGAGGCCTGACTTCTCTAAGCAAACTCAGTGTAGGTTCTTTGCGCTATACGGTCACATGGCAAAAAAAAAACAAATGCAGGGAGGCTAGTTGCACAGTGGGACTTCCAAGACAAAGCAACTCGTACCAGTCCACCTTGACCTGCCTTTGTTTTGGAAGTGCCATTGTGCAAGTTGCGTCCCAGCATGTGTGATTTTGTACCATGTGACCGGATCGCGCAAAGGGTCCTATGGCAAATACATGTTCTATAGCCCCTGGAAAAGAAGAAGGATCGCAGGCTAAGCGACACGAATCGCATCTAACACCCTCTCATGCCACCTATGAGAGTACCGTGTAGATGTTCATGGGGTGAAAGATATGACAAAATCTCTGCACTGGTGTTGCAGAGAACGAAATTTCTAACCATGCGTTTGAGCCTTCAAAATATCGCGCATTTTTATTTTTCAAGGAAGCATAATCGAAAGATTTCTAATCAATGCGCATTGCGTTAACCTTCAGAGAACTGTACCTTTTCTTTCTCCTCTTTCTTGGGAGGTTTAAGTGGCTCGGGATAAGCGTACATTGACGGCTTGGCATTTGATCGGAACTGCATTTTGGGCATCTGAAATACAAGAAGGCAAATGTAGTAACAGTTAAAATATCGTAAATTGTTTATCATTTGGACAGCGGCACTGCTATTGATTTTACATTATACAATCGAAGAACATGTACAGTGCTGGTAACATCTAAATAACATCAATAATAGTTTCTTTTTTTTGAAAAAATATTAACTTGTCATTCACTGCACAAATATGGCACACTTCATAGCAGAGAAACCTTCCTGACAATTTCTCAAACCTCCCCGATGACCCGAACCAAAATTCGTTTCCAATGGACTTGTTTCAACGTAAATCCACTCCGATACTTCAACTTCTGATTTCTTGAACCACTGAAGTTTCCCTCGTTTACCTTAGAAAATTCGAGAAATCGGGATGCCTCAATTTATCATCAAAGTGGGCAACATTGTTTCCAAAGACTGCTCACCTTTAAGTCGGAATTAAGTCCAATGATACATGTGGGTGTAAACGCCAATGATAGGAAGTGAGATAATGGAAACCAAAACCACACGTGTGTGAATACAAACAAGCCGACCACTGTGGCCATGTGCGTATGCCCCGCTCGCGACTGGAGCGAGATGGTCACGTTTCGTCCACCTTAGGAATAAAACAGAGAGTTAGTTGCCATAAAACCACGGTTGCAAAACAAGGGAGGCAGACTCGTGTTATCAAATAGTAACGCTTTTGAAGAACAATGACCTTCACTTGAAGCAAAAAACATCGTGGCAGGCAACAAACAAGTTTGTGTTCCGTAAAACCTTGAGCTGCCTGTAGCTCCTCGTCCTCAGGAGAATTCATTATTTTCCAAATCTCAAGAAGGGATGACCTTACCCCTTTGAAAACAAAATTCTATTGCATGTATCTACAATGTTGAAAGCCATATTGTTATGGCTAGACACATCGCCTTAGTTTGACCCGCAGTTTCTATGAGTTAATACCCACCAGCATCAAGGATTCCCTGAGCCAAGGTGGCACCGAACTTGGCTATGATGTCTTCGTGTTTGTCGCTAATCACCTTCGCGTAAATCTCACGGAACTTCGCTACCTTTGGACAGGAATGTTCCGTTTGCTGAATGAGAACCAAGGAGCTGGCGATTAACGCACCCTGATAAAACAGAAACAACAAAAGATAAAAAAAGCTCTCAAAAAGAAAATGCGAACTTCGTGTTTTTAGATTTATAGACCCTCTGCATAAATGGCGCCAAAATTTGAATATAAAAAATACTTTGCACAACCTTAGCCTTGTACTCGTGTTTCCAGACAAAAGATGATTTTTTCACATGAATGTGAGGCTAAAGATGTATAAGTATTGTTAGTGTATACCACACAAGTGAATAATACTTTTCGCGCACGCTGATTGGCTAGCTCGGAGGTGACTAGCCAAGTACTTTACACCTCCGAGTAGCTGAAGAAAAACAAAATGGCCTTCGTCCGTATATTAATGTCACAATTAACAACTGCTTCGCAAAGTGGAGGTCGGGTGCCTGAGACATCCAGGAGCTTCCACTATTGGCAGCCAGCTCCTAGATGGAGACCGCTCCCATGGCTGGCAAATCTACGCAACCCAGCCATGAGCCACCACGCGGAAGGAGAAAAAACAGGCATCCGTCGCACTGATAAAACAGTGGAAAGAAAGGGAGGGACAGGGGAGGGGAGACAGCTTCCAGTCTCAACGCTCAGGAGAAACGCTAACGCTAGAAAACGCTGACTAAAACGTCAACCAAACGCTACAATGCTCTATGGACCAAGAACACGAGCAATCCTGGCGCATGCGCATATATAACAAACCGCTGACCGCGCGAGTAAAACTTGTGTTCCTAGTTGTTAACTCCGTTAAATTGCGTTTAACTGCATATAAAGTTACTCTTTGGTCCTCTCATTCAGCTTGTGTGGTATATACTAAAACACCTCAGTGTCGGTGAAAGTGGTGGATAAATATCCACCACTATTCACTTCCACTTCGGTGAATTGTCAGTTATTCAAATTTAGGCGCTATTTATGCAAGGACCTACATGTATCCCCGTCCTCGTCAACGCCGTTCAGGATGACTTCCTAAGGGGTTCAATGCAGTTGCCGAGAACCGTTTCACAAAATCACACTGTTTAGTTGGATTTGACATCATTTAGTTGTGGAATCTTTACCTTGTCTATTTGTTTATAGCAACCCGGCACTCCAATCACGTTTAAATAAAACACGACAGTACCACATAACGCTTTTATTTCGTACCTGGCGAACGTAGTTTACAGGATCATTAGTCATGGGTTCCAGAAGAGCGATTGCCTCCTGCAAATGAACAAGGAACACAGGGTTTTGATTATAACGACTACAACTGTGCTGGATCTCCCATGGCTCTCAGAAGCAGTCGTAATTTGCATTTTATAACCTTTTCCGTGCTTCTTCGCCTGGGAGTTCTGACTGAGACATGTGTTTTACATTATTTGCGGACGTGGTGGCGGTTTAAATGATCAGGGTTCTCAGGGTGACAAGACAATTTTCCTACCGGGCAAGTAAATTTTTAATTTCACTTCCCGATGTGCAAAGAACCCAGACAACTTGAATTTTTTGCCGACTAAATACAAGAATAAGGAAACTGAGACTTGCTCAGGGCTAGCAAGATTTGAGAGCTGCTTATCCAAAGGAAAAACTAAAAATTCAAGTTTTTTTTCCAAGCCACAATGTGACTACTTAGCAAACCAATCCATTGTACTTAGCACTTGAATATTTCTAGCCGGTCGAAAGATACATGGAGTCCGTTATGTTACCTTGAGACCTGTACCCGAACAGGCAATACCCAGGGCCATAGCAGCTCCATATCGCACGTGAGGGTTATAACTTTCTGATAACAATGACACAACACTAGGGCACTGTTCTGGAGTTCTGCAAATGAGAAAAATGTTGAAACCTGCGCATTTCATATACTTTTTACCACACACCTAAAAAAATTAAATAGTTAATTGGTAAATAGCTTATAGTAGTTATAGTTTCTTTTTCTTGTGTGCATTTTTCTTTTTTTTCTTTTTTTTTCGAAGATATTAGCTTTTAAGCTACACTTAAATTCGAGGTTAAATAAAGTTATGTTTTTTTTTGTTTTTTTTTTACACCTTACATACGGAAAATATTCTATCGATCGAGAAGCAAAGTGTACATGTACGTTTAAAAGCTGGGAAAATTTGAACACGCAATATAACACACACCTAAAAAGGAGAAAACCTAATGACATCACAGCTGCTCGTCTTACGTCATCACTGACGTCACTCACCTATGGAATCAAATTTATAAACAAGTTAGGAAACTTCGCTGAATAAGAGCGTGAGTTTGAATGTTGTACTGCGAAAGACACAACAAAAAGGTTTTTTTTCAAAGACTGCCACTCTCTTTCGAGTTTAACCTTTTCCTATTTTTGGGTTGCACTGTCACGAAACGAAAAATAATTCGAAAATCATTCAGAGTATAAAGTCAAGAAATCATGATGTTATAGAGGATAACAAACGAAGAGACTTCTCAAAGTGTTAGGTCTCTAAGTATTATGAACAGACAGGAGCCAATTTTTTGTGATGATATACAAATGTACATGTTGTGTGACAGTACTGCGTGACATTGTTGTGTGACATAACCAATGCTACGTACAGCGACATGAAGGAGTCTCTTGATAGCCTTGTTGTTGCCAGTGCCACAGTATGCCATAGCTACTGTGTACATGCCACTCTGTCGGAGGTTATGGTCTTTATCCTGCATCAAGCTCTCGATGAGTGCATCAGCTTCCTCCATTCGGGCGTACATCACCTTCAGGACAAGTAAACAATAATTAACGCTGTTTATACGGGTATGGGCCGCACGGTGGTGTCGGATTTCAGTTAGCTCCCTGTCTCTCCCAGGGTCTTTGTGCTACGCTATATGGACGGATAGGTCAGAGTATGTATGGGTTATTGACCAAGTGTGAGGTCAAGATGGCTGGATATTGGCCAAGTTCTTTTTTTGCGTGTTTATGGACCGAGACGAAGTCGAGGTCCATAAACTCGCAAAGAACGAGGCCAATATCCAGCCATCTTGACCGAACAAACTTGGTCAATAAAGGATTTATTATATGGCTTTTGGTGAAATTTTGCTTCCGGGATGCAGCGGGTAGTCCCGAGCGGGCAAGATGGCTCCATCTTGCCCGCTCGGGTAGCCAATCACAGCGCGCGATTTGGTTCATCTTGCCCGCTCACGGAGCTAGCCATATAATAATAAGTGTTAAAACCTTTTTTTCCACATGAAGATTTATAATGAAACAATGAGATAACTCCTCGATTTCTATGGATAATAGTTAACCACTAAATTTTCTCCGACGCGGGATAGTACTCGTCCATGAAATTTATACGATATACAAAGCTACAAAAAGCAACTTACCAATGCAATTCCTAATGAGAGCCCACGAAGGATTTTCTCGTGTTGCGTTTCTTGAGCATACTGTGAAAAAAGAGGATACCAACATCAATTCTGATATCAACAAAGAATGTCACACTCAGCGTCCTCTAACCTATTTTAACAACCATAATAAAGAGAGGATGAAGGGTGAGTACTCGGTAATCCCCCATTCAAGCCTGATTCCCAAGCGAATCTCTCTTAAACTATTTTTAGACATGGTATCCAGTCCTCCTGCGGGATAATGAAATACGCCCGTTGTGTGGACATTTTTGTGGGGCATGAAAATGGGTGTAAATGCGCTTGAGCTGACCACGTGAGCAGAAGCCAAGACACAGGATTGGCTAGTTGTAGGCCGTCATGGGACTTCTTACCAGAAATGATGTAATTAATAATGGTAACTACTTGTAATTAGCTCGGAAAAAGTCCTATATATTAAGTCACTCTCTCACCCTTCATCTCTTCTTGCTATTCCTACCTGAACTGCTTTTGAAACAAACAAGCTATTTAATTACATACATGTAATTTGGATTGTCGAGCACTTACAGCTGCATAATATATTCACTAATGAGAGCAAAAATGATGATAACTTGAAATCATGGAGATTACATAATGAGCCAGACGTGACAAATTTTGTACTATTTTTAGACTTACTTTATAATGTAATCAACTGAGCTTTCAGTAAAAGAAGAGTACAGATGCTATCCTCAAGAAGGTTTATTCCAGGAGATCACCAACTTCACCATATGCATTGACAACCATCTAAAACAAATCAAAATTTCAGTGATACTGATTGCATGAACTTTCAAATTCTCCTAACATCATGCTGAGTGTGCATCTGACTCCAATTTAAGCAGTCAAGTCTTTTTTGAGTTGTTTTTTTAATGATTATTTTATAACTTTATTTCTTGAATAGCTGGTCTGCTAGCTTTGCTTGACGAAAATGAGCCAGATCTGAAGGTTTGTGTAAATACTTATACTCCCATGTATGCAAGCATGTGCAATTTTCAGAGTAGTGGCAAGCAATTTTACGTTCAGCAAGAATCTGAACGTGAACTGACTCAAAGCGTACATATGGACCATTGGGCACAGGCTCTCCCTGTCTCGCCCGCCTCTAGCTTTTGACCGGAGAGGCCCCATTCGAAAGCAAATCTTGGAGTAATCGCATACGGATGAGCCTGATTTGCAGGCTACTAGCAGGGGGAGACCTTGTTTTCTTAAACAACTATCCGCCCTTTAACCCTTTCACTCCCAAGAGTGACTTAATAGATTTTACTCTGTCTAACGCCAGACGATTTTACTCGTCAAAGGGAGACGCCCTTGGGAGTGAAAGGGTTATAACAAGTGGAAATTCCAAAAAAAAAAAAAATGTTATTGGTTGCCCAGTGTAAGTAAATCAAACTGAAGGATGTCCTTGGATACCTTTTTCTATGGGTATGGGGGCCTGAGCTGTGAAGGGTGGTGGTTTTAAGGCAGGTTATTCTGGGATAGGGTACAGAAATCAGTTTTGGTCTAGAATAGGGTATAATTATTTACTGATAAAGTGGCCAGTGTATTTAAGTCTAGAATACACTAGACATACATGTAATTTAAAAAAAATAAACCATTAGTTAATGCTTTATCTAGAAAAATTGGCATCTCCAGTCATAGAACAAGGCTATGAAAAAGCCATCTGGTGGCTTAGAATTTCAACATGATAGATTTACATGTATATCCTTTGCTAGTCTTTCATAGCCATTATTTTGCTGAAGGAATGTACATGGAGTTGTCGAAAAGACCACTGCACCATTTTTCCCAGAAAAGTGAAAGGGTGCCTCTGAATGGATGCTGGCAGTGATTTGTTTCACTGATTAATGTTATTTCATTTTTTGGAACAGGTCTTTGCCCTTAAAAACCTTCATCACATTGTTGATGTATTTTGGGCAGAAATATCTGAATCTGTGGATAAAATGTGAGTGTAGATGATACTGCGCATTGTACTGTCTGTATCTCTAAAAACACATGTACATATACATGTAGCTTTACAAACTATTACATGTATGTTGGGCAAAGGTCAACAGGATTCCTGGTTACCAAATCTCACTAAAGCTTGGTTCCTTGACTAAAGATTGTCATTTTCAACCTCCTGTTCCAACTCTTGAATGCAATATTAACCTCTTACTAACCAAGCGAGATGTCGATAATTAGCTCTTATTAACTGAGCAGGTCTGTATAGGAGAAACTTGGCCAAGGTTGTACAGACCTCACTGCCTGTACACACAACTGAGGTCAAGATTCTCCCATACAGACCAACTATGCATGATTAATAAGATGTTTGTTATATGGTAAACAATAAAATTTAATTGGTAATAGTTTAAAACTGGTTTGTGCTAGTCAGATGACATGTTGCTTGTGAATAGTGATGAGCTGAATTTAAATCTTATCAGGCTTTTTGACGCTTCCATAACTTATTAAGATAAATGGTCATGATACATGTTTTGAATTTTAGTTTTCAAATTTTTTTAATGCAAAATAATGTAAGCGATGGGAAATCTAGATGGCACTTAGTATTGATTTCAGCCTATCAAATTCATGAAATTGGTAGTTCCCACTCCTTGTGAGGCACAGCCAAATAATAATAGAGAATATTAGCCTCGGGCCCATACAAAAATACCCAGGGTTAATATTTCCCAGACTACATGTACTGTATCATCCCATGGAACACAACTGCATTTTGTACATTAATTGTATTTCAAACAATTCCTATGTCTTTCCTAATGTAGACTAGTCCCATTTAATCATTTCAAATCATTTTCCAGACATTTTGTAAGATTGCTAAAGACTCTCTTCTCAGGGAGATCCAAAGATGTTCGAAATATAGCCTAAGTACTGTACATTCACCTAACCAACTATGAGTTCCATCCACAGTACATGTACTGAATTATTGTTAACTTAATTTATGCTTTTTATCACCTTGTGAACAGTGAAGTATTGTATGAAGATGAAGCCTTCAAACAAAGACAGCTGTCAGCTCTGCTGGCATCAAAGGTAAAAATAATAAAATGGTGTTCTTCATTTGGACCTAACATAATGTGTAATTTAAGATGATCTATATGACAATTATTTAACATTGCTTAATGTACAAGTACTTGTAGGAAAGATCTCCCAGTAAGTGGCCTTTTGTTGTATTTGAAGGCACTTGCTCAAGATTATACTGTCTTTCTACATGATCTTTTTCCCGCAAGAAAGCCTGCTTACAATTTAAGAATATAAATAGGTTATTAAAATTCAGGCAGTTTTAGACTGAATTAACGAGCTAGGTGTAAAGAAATCTACTTAATCTAATAATACCAGTGATTAGCTTATTGAAATATTTAAATGTGTAAAAGATTCCTAAGCTCTTCTGGTCTGACTCCAATTAATTAAGTTTTTAAACATATTTAAGTAAAATTCATTTGGTGCAGGGTTGTTTTTAATTTTCCATATTTGATTTTGTTTATACATTTACTGTTCTTTATTTTCAGGTGTACTACCATCTTGGAGCTTATGACGACTCTTTAACATATGCACTTGGAGCAGGAGATCTGTTTGATGTGAATGGTCACTCTGAATATGTGGAAACAATAATTGGTAAAGTCAATTACTGTCAGTACTTACATACATGTACATGTATGTACTAAGACAAAAGGACAATACTTAATATCAGTTTTTCTATACTTTGATGCAGTGTGTACTTCAATGTACATTATATGTACACCTGTATCTGCAGAAGGAATCATTGATAAGATCTCAAGTGTGTCAATAAAAACTGCATCAATTGTTGTTCAACGGTGGGGTGTTTATGTGGGCAATGCCTATTGGTATTTTTAGTTTAATTTAAGTTGTTAAGTCTGTATTCATGGTTAACGTTTAGTGCACCTTGGAGTGATTTGAAGTCTGTAATCTATCTACATGTATATGCATAAATATAATTCTTTCTTTTTTCATTTCCACAGCAAAGTGTATTGATTCTTACACTGAGAAAAGAGTTTATAAAGCAGAGAATCCTGATGAAGAAATTACAATAGATCCACGACTAGAAGCTATAGTTGACAGGATGTTCAAACGTTGCTTTGATGATGCCAAATACAAACAGGTCAGTAACATGCATGTACACGTACAATTGTACAGTGTAAGAAATGCTTTGCATGAATATTGTGAAGGCTTCTACCGGTATACTATACATAATATAATGTATTAGAAAACAGTCCTAAGAAATCATGTGCGCTGATTGGTTAAAAATCATGCTTGTATAACTCGATGGAGACACAGAACTAGTGTGCGTTGTTGATGGCCCGAGCAAAGAGAATTTACATTTTGATAATCGAAGTTAACAAGTTGATTTCCTTTTTCTTGTCGTGGTGTTTTCTAAAAGAAATAGAAAACGTGTACTCCGTGTTCCTATTGAGTTATAGAAACACTCGAAAAAGCTGTGGAAACACTCACCTGTGGCTCGTGTTCCCACAGCATTTCTTGTTCTCCCAAACTTCTACTCATTTCTCTATAACTCAATAGAAACACAGTACATATTTTGTATTTCTTAAATGTAAAGCACATGAGATCATATACCTAATGTGTTCTGTGCTATATACATGTACAATAAAATAATAAAAAGGCCTCTTTCCCAGCTCTTGACCTATTCAGTAGAATAAGTGCAGTGTGTATGTATGGGGGCACTAGTCTGCAGTTGTATTTGTTCTTGGGCCCATGTGAGACACTTAACTTTCTCAGTGCCTCTCTCCACCCAGAAGTATGAATAGGTACCAGCAAACTGTTATCCAAGCTAAGAAAAATTATGCTAAGGGGGAATGGGGGGTCAGGCAACCTGCAGTGTATTAGCATCCGCCTGGGGTTGTATCGATAGTTTTTGTTGCCTCAATCTATAGAATCTATGATTCATTAGCATAAATGTTTAAGGCCACATACATTGTTCATGTACATGTAGGGCTTGATACTCTTATTTAAATGAAAAAATATAGAGTCTGTTATTCAATAAGGCTGCTGGGTGTGAATTACTAACAATTATTCACCAAAGTGGAGGTGAATAGTGGTGGATAATTACAGATCAATGAAGCAGTGAGGTACACGGTAAATATCCACCCCTTTCACCGACACTAAGGTGAATAATTGTTTTACATACCACACAGGCTGATTAACTAGCGGACCAAAGAGCAACTTTATTTGTGACTGAATATACCAACAAAAACCATTTTTGTTTTTCATTGGCTGCTCAGAGGTAGATAGTAATTGGCTAATCACCTCCGAGTTAGCCAATCAGAGTGCACGAAAGGTACTATTCACTTGTGTGGTATATACATGTACTAATCTACATTGTACAGGCTGTAGGTCAAGTGTTAAGTTACATAGTGCTACTCAGTTGAAAATCATGTTAATATTACTATACATGTTAAACAGATTTTGAAATTGATTATTGTTAATTATCAATTATTAATTATTGATAAGTGAATGAAGATGGTGAATTTTTTTAATTATTATTTCAGGCTGTTGGAATTGCATTGGAAACAAGGAGATTAGATGTATTTGAACAAGCCATTTTGAAATCAGTGAGTAGTTGTTGTTGTTGTTGGCATTTATTTTTCTTCCAAACAAAAAACAAGTTGTACAAAATTCAATTGATAATGCAAACCACTGGAAACATTTATGTCTGGTGGATGTCACAGTTGGCTTTGTTAAAACTTGATTAGAGTGATATTCATAAATATAGATGTGCAATGGATGGTGTTTGCATGTACATGTACGCTGTAGTAGAGTTAATCCTTCACTAGGCCATGGGCAAGTACAGGCTGTATGTGTAAAATATCCTTATACTTATGTACAGTGTATATCATACCTCATTTTGTTTCATGCTTGGCTTGTTGATGCAATTAACAATATATTTATCATTACTCTCTAAAGGATGATGTGCCTGGAATGTTGTCCTATAGTCTTGTGGTCTGTATGTCATTACTTCAAAGTAGACAGTTCAGAAATAAGGTGAGTTCACTTTTGTTGGATGTGGTACTTGCCAGCCTCTGTTAAGCAGAGTTTGAGAATCGGCAAAAATTCACTGAAACACCGAGGAAATGATCTGCAATGATCAGCTACCAGCACGACACATGTAATGCAAAGAGAGAGAGTAGTCTCCAAAGGGCTGCCCTGCAGGTCATGTACTGTGAAGGGAGAAACTGCTGACTACACTGGTTTTTGAGTCTAACTTTGCCTTAATCATATTTTGCCACATAGAAAAACAATAACAACAAGGTTCATTGGTACTGTAAGGTAACTTGTTTGCATGGTTTTGGACTGTGCAATAAAGGCTGCTTGTGCTGTAAAGCCAGCATAGAACTGTGCACGTGTGCAGTGACTCCACAGTAGGGCCAGATTATGGTTTTAAGGTTATTTGTCATGCAGAGTTTCCCAAAACCCTTATATTTTATTTTGCCATGAGACCAAAATCTCTGGGACCAAGAAATACTGAGAAAACATACAGTTGTATCTAGTACTTGACCTATCTTTTTTCACACCTTTTTAGGTTCTTCGAGTCTTGGTGCAGCTGTACCTGAACCTAGCAACTCCAGACTTCATCAGTGTCTGTCAGGTTCGAGTTTAAACACTGTGTTTATCAATGATGCTTATTTACTTATACTAACATTAAAAAAGAGCTGTGGTTAAAATTATTGCTAACAGCTGAGACAGTGGATGCAAAAGTGACCTTTTTTAAAGGGGAAGTTGGAATAATTTGGGTACAAGTTGATTTCTATTTCTGGTAACTGGCATTGCCATACTCACCATAAGTTCATGAGGCATTGTACAAATTCCACAACTTGACATGCAAAAGCATTTGCAACCTTGTGCATCAGCTACCTTACACTGTACCTCAAGATGTTGCACTGACATTGTTTACTAAATCTGCTTACGGTAATCACATGGGAACTACATGTACATAGAACAGGTACATAAATGTACCTGGGTGCTATTTTTTTATATACTAATTAGTTCATGCAAGGCTGGAAACAAATGGAAATAGTTACCGATGTAAAGTAAAAAAACTAGTCGACATATTCCTAAATTAAACATTTCAAAATATTTAACGTAATCAGTCTTTTTGGCTCACCTTCTACTACATGTATCTAGTTAGTTGACAAAAGGGGTGAATGGAATAAAGCCCTAAGTGACTTTTTGAAAATGTTGAGCCAGCCAGGATTGGCTTCATTACTCTTGTCTTCATTATTGTCCAAAAATAACTAGCAATAACTACTGGTTCTTTTGAAACAATAACTAAGTGACTTTTTGAAAATGTTGAGGCAGCCAGGATTGGCTTCATTACTCTTGTCTTCATTATTGTCCAAAAATAACTAGCAATAACTACTGGTTCTTTTGAAACAATAACTAAAACCAGGGTAAACTGTGAAAATTGCTGGTAGGTATTTCAATCCTAGCTGCCTCAAATTTTTCCAAAAGTCACTTAAGGCTTTATTCCACTCACCTCTTCAATTGTTATTACATGTATGTGAAGATAAACAAGAGATTACTTTGTGTAGTAATTTCTAAAAAATGTTCAGAGTATGTTTTATTGTGTAATGCTTTGTTTTTCAGTGTTTCATATTCCTTGATGATGCTCAAGGTGTGGCTGATATTCTGGAAAAACTTATAAAGGACAATGAGGTAAGTGGGAATGGACCATTAAATTGTACTGATGCACAAAATACTTACTTTTTTCTGTGCGGGAAGTTACAATAACATACTTTACTGTACATAGTGCTTTATTGTTGTGTCCAGGGAGTTTAACCACAAGGACTGTCATCATTTTGACCCACTAGATATTGGAGGCATAGAACAGTACAATTCAGTTTGGTTCCTCTGTTACATGTATTACTTTAAACTCTCCAAGACTAGGGTAGACTGAAAGAGCTTGATGCCAAAACTACATGTATCTTAATGCATGTACATTAGATACATGTTTGGCAGGAATGAGATTGCTACACAGATTTATGTAAAAACTGCAAAAAAAGTCAGGACTGCACTACTCTATTGTATTCCACATGTTCATGTGACCCTTTTAACACCACAAGTGCCATTTAGAGTGGACAGGTTCAACCTGGGGTGCCCACATTTTTGTGTCCAGTGCCAAGTCACCTAACCACACTGCCATGCAACTCTACATCTTGGTAAGGAAAATTAACAGATTTGTGTTTCTCTTCACTGTAACAGAAGGATCAAACATTGATGGCATACCAGATTGCTTTTGATCTGTATGAAGGAGCCACTCAACAGTTTCTGTCATCTGTGACTTCTGCATTACAAGCAACAGTACCTTTTGTATCAAGCAATGGAGCAGCAAGCTCTGATGGATCCACGGACACTAAAACAGATAAGAATGGCAGTGTGGAAAAGTCAGGGTGAGAATCTGATGAAATTCTGACTCTTAGTGTGTTAAGAGGTGAGGCATGCTGGCCTCATGTTACTGTAACTAGGCTTGTCTCTGGGTTGAGCAGTCTGGGTTCTAGCCCTGACCTGGGACATTGTGTAATTGTGTTCTTGGGCAAGACACTTCACTCTCATAGTGTCTCTCTCTACCCAGGTGCATAAATGGGTACCAGCAACCTTGATGCTGGGGGTAACCCTGCAATAGACATGCATCCCACCAGTCACTTTTGTTCTACAGAAACCAGGATGAGCTCTGGCCTGACGGGCTATGTACTTGGTTCGTGTGCAGACTTGAGTAAGTCTGCATACAAGCCAAGTGGCCCATCAGGCCAGAGTTCATCCCAGTTTCCATAGCATGAAGCGACCAGGAGTATTTCTATCCCCCGTGGACGGGATGCTAGTCCATCACAGGGTCACCCCCAGCATTAAATTCACTGGTGCCCATTTCTACACCTGGGTGGAGAGAGGCACTGTGAGAGTAAAGTGTCTTGCCCAAGAACACAATGTCCCTGGCCAGGACTCAAACCCGGACCGCTCGATCCAGAGTCGAGCGCGCTAACCGTGAGGCCACCTCGCGTCCCATTAACACATCAACCAAACTAACAGATGTTAAATTAGTGTTAATGCTTTTATAAAGAGAAAACAACATACTTTTAGAATTTTTTAATTCTGATTGTACATTCTCTTTACATACATGTATACAGTAGGTCATGAGTGAGAGGACAAACATACATGTACATGTACATGTCCTCTTTAGACAAAGTCATTTTAATGAAAAATGAACAATGCTACAAGATATTAAATGCAACAAGCTGACAATTTTTAATTCCACACTAATTTCTGCTTGAAAAAGTAACCTCCATGGAAGATGTTAAACATGGAATTTTTTGTTAGGCATTACATTAATGTACTTGGGTGTAGCTTCTAGTTTCCTGACCATGAGTTTGCTGTGTATTTTTAAATATCATTCTGTGTTGATGGTTTGTCCCGCCCCTTAACACTTCACAGTGACAATGGCTTTGTTTTCCTTTTGTTGTACAAAGTGATACAGCCATGGACACAGACGAAGGAGAGAAAGAAGTTCCTGCTAAGAAGGCCAAAACAGACCCTGTCCTGGTAAAACAGTGAAACATTTTATAAGCCCTTAGGAGTGACAAATTTGATGTACTACATGTAACTGCAAGAAAGGGAAGCAGGGTGGCCTCATGGTTAGTGCGCTTGACTCCGGAACGAGCGGTCCTGGTTCGAGCCCTGGCCGGGGACATTGTGTTTTGTTCTTGGGCAAGACACTTTACTCTCACGGTGCCTCTCTCCGCCCAGGTGTATAAATGGGTACCGGCGAATTGTTGGGGAAACCTAACAAATTGCGGGGCAGTGACCCGCGATGGACTAGCATCTCTTCCAGGGGAAGTAGAAATACTTCTAGCCGCTTCATGCTACAGTAACGGGGATAAGCTCCGGCAGCTATGAGCCAGGCTTCACTGACGGAATAAACAAGACAAGGAATTGAAGAAAGATGTACATATATGTGCATGTACAATGTAGCCTCTGTTCAGGCAACCATGAGATTACACTGCCTTCCATTTCATTACTAGTGGAAGGAGTTTGATCTGTGATACATGTACATGTTTCCCTGGAAAAAGCTATTTTGCATTGTTACATGTACATGTATTTTTATTTTGTTAATTACATTTATTTATTTGTCAAATCAAATTCATTCCAGAGTGAAAGTGACAAGAAGCTTGGGGACAAAGTTAACAAACTGGTAGCCATCTTGGGTGGTGAGACTTCAATTGCTCTTCACCTGGAGTTCCTTATTAGAAACAACCATGCAGATCTTCTTATTCTAAAAAATACTAAGGTAAGTTAATGGTTCAACTGCCCTTACAGTAAAAAATCAGCACTTAATGACTGAGCCCAAAAGCAACAGTGACCAGGCTAAAATTTTAACTTAGTGTCAGCTTGTTGGCATCACCCTCTATAAACATTATTACTACATATATTACTATAATTACATATACTGTGGATCCTTGTTACTTGCTTTTAAGTTACAAGTATTTCTGCTGTTTGTTTTTCTAGTTAGTTTGTGACTTATTAATTTTTTTTTTCTCTCTCTCTCTCTCTCTGTCTTGACAGGATGTGTCCAGAAATTCAGTTTGTCACACAGCAACAGTCATAGCCAATTCCTACATGCACTGTGGTACAACTAGTGACACATTCCTTCGGTGAGTTCTTTCTTTCTTAGAAAAAAATGTGTTAAAAAATTTTATTCATCATCATCATCATCATCATCATCCTTTAACACTTCATGGAGGTGTGTGAGGCCATTAACATTAACAAATATATATGTTCTATTTTTTTTTAATGAACAGGAATAACCTAGAATGGCTGGGAAGAGCCACTAACTGGGCTAAATTCACTGCAACAGCAAGCTTAGGAGTTATTCACAAGGTTGGTTTAATACACGTTTATCAAATACCATGTATTTATTTAAGTGATCCCAGGATAATTTAAATGCAAGGGGAATAAAATCAATCATCAGCACTACATATTGATAATTGGAAGACTAGAAAATAATTATGTTAAAAAAACTGACATCTGTCTTTTAGCTCAGATTCCTTTTAACTGCACATTTTAAAGGGGAAGGTAATTCCAAAAAATGTATGTTTTTTTCCGAAGTTAGTCTCTCACCAAAGTTTCAGCCCCTAAAGTGCTAATGAAATGATGAAATTCAGTTTCAAAGAAGTCCAAAGGTCACACATCGTTGACGTCATTTTTAAGAGTACTCGGCAGCCAGGCCGCATTTTTGTGACATCATTCCGTTTCAGAGATTTGCCCAAAGGGCTTCCAACAAGCCTTTTAACTACCACTCTGGGTTATGGCTGCTCTTGAGCCATATTATTTTGAGCCAAACATGCTCCATACCCAGATGGCAAAAACCAAAAAAAGTAAGCTTTTTTCGAGTGACCTTCTAAAAAGAAATGTATTTGAAACTTAACAGGGTCTCATTTTAATTTAAAATGCATGTATTTTATTTAAGACTGGCACAACTGTAGAAAAGTAATTTTAGTGATTCCTGGAGGAAGAGAACTTAATATTTAACTATGGGTTTCTGTTTCTGTTGAATCTTTTTTGCCTAAATGTTTGTCATTTTCACTTCTCAGAATATTACAATTATATAATTTGTTGTTTCATAATGACATTGCGCTGGTTGTTTTTATCGTCAATAGGGTCATGAACAGGATGCCTTGAAGCTTATGTCAACTTATCTACCAAAAGATGGAAGTGGAGGGAGTGCTTATCAGGAGGGGGGAGGCCTGTTTGCTCTGGGTAACTAAATGTTTTTGTGTGAGAATACTTAGACTTTTGAGAATTAAAATGTTCCATTCAGTCAATAAAAAATGGTGCACTGCAGATGAAACCTATTAAAGAGGATCAAATGTCCTTGAAAGTTAGCAGTGGAACTTTTAAGCCCTTAAATGGTCCCGTTTATAGCAGCTGTGTAGTGAGGTATTAAACAATTAAGTAACTACAAATTAAGTTTACATGTACTTATCACTTTTATGTATACATGTACTTGTCAGTCTTATCAGGACATAGCAACTAGTAAACCTCTGCTGACATGCAAGTAGTAGAGCATGTAGGTTCAAATCAATTTGTTTTAATTGCTGTACATGTATATTTTTGTTTATGTTGCTCTTTCTTCAAAGTTTGTCACTGATTTTCTGTACTTTTTTTCCTGACAGGTTTAATTCATGCTAATCATGGTGGCAAGATCATAGATTATCTCATACAACAGCTAAAAAGTGCAACTACAGATGTAAGAAGCTACCTCTTTATAAAGAAAATATAATATCTTAATGGCCTGTGGGGTTAAAATGTGTAACACCTAAGCAAGCCTTCGTAACTTGTAATAACATCTGGACAGCTGTCTTCAGTTCTTTAGAAAAGATAACATGTCCTAGTTACAGGGTAAGGAAATGTTTTTATGTGTATGCTTTCATTTTAGATGGTGCGTCACGGAGGATGTCTTGGTCTTGGGTTAGCTGCAATGGGCTCAGGCAGACATGGTATGATGTGTCGTGTTGACAATGATATTGACAAGTTGTAATCAATTTTCAGTTGTGATTTCTGCTATTGCAATGCAATGTACCTTATCAACCTTGTGTTCCTCTTGTAAGGAGCATGTGAATTTGATCGTGAGCCAAGGTGTTATGCTGTGTTAAATCTAGTCATAATTGTATCCTGCTCATGTGTCTGATTATCTGCAGCTGAATTGTATTTTTGTTTTGTATTGTTTAGATGTTTATGAGCAGCTGAAGACACAACTTTGGGAAGATGATGCTGTAACAGGTTTGTTTTTCGTCAAGTTTGCTTGTAGTGTATTCAGGATCACTGAATCAAATCATTGGTTATTGATTATTGATGTTACATCTGAAAAGCTAAGTGTATTATAAACAATTATTGGATGAGGTTTTTGTGATATCCGGAATAATCAAGGTCGTAGTAAGTGTTATCAGCCGAAGCCGAAGGCTTGACATTGCTGTTTGTGAACTTGACATTGCTCTTGGAAATCATGTATTGTGCGCGCAACCTACAGATAATTCACTAATCTGTAGGTACACATTAGTGAATAATCTGTAGGTTGCGCTGTTTCCCAGAATGAACTGTAGGCTTTTAGCCAATGAGAAGTCAGATGGTGACTACAATGTATAATATTACAACAAACTTGTATTGTTGTTTTTGTTGTTGTTGTTGTTGTTGTTGGGTTTTTTCATGGTTTTTGTTGTTACAGGCGAAGCTTGTGGTCTTGCTATGGGACTTGTCATGCTGGGATCAAAGTCTGCCACAGCTATTGAAGAGATGGTCGGGGTAAGCTGATTTCTGTCTTAACACCATTTTGCTCTCATTAGTGAATATATTATGCAGCTGTAAGTGCTCGACAATCCAAATTACATGTATGTAATTAAATAGCTTGTTTGTTTCAAAAGCAGTTCAGGTAGGAATAGCAAGAAGAGATGAAGGGTGAGAGAGTGACTTAATATATAGGACTTTTTCCGAGCTAATTACAAGTAGTTACCATTATTAATTACATCATTTCTGGTAAGAAGTCCCATGACGGCCTACAACTAGCCAATCCTGTGTCTTGGCTTCTGCTCACGTGGTCAGCTCAAGCGCATTTACACCCATTTTCATGCCCCACAAAAATGTCCACACAACGGGCGTATTTCATTATCCCGCAGGAGGACTGGATACCATGTCTAAAAATAGTTTAAGAGAGATTCGCTTGGGAATCAGGCTTGAATGGGGGATTACCGAGTACTCACCCTTCATCCTCTCTTTATTATGGTTGTTAAAATAGGTTAGAGGACGCTGAGTGTGACATTCTTTGTTGATATCAGAATTGATGTTGGTATCCTCTTTTTTCACAGTATGCTCAAGAAACGCAACACGAGAAAATCCTTCGTGGGCTCTCATTAGGAATTGCATTGGTAAGTTGCTTTTTGTAGCTTTGTATATCGTATAAATTTCATGGACGAGTACTATCCCGCGTCGGAGAAAATTTAGTGGTTAACTATTATCCATAGAAATCGAGGAGTTATCTCATTGTTTCATTATAAATCTTCATGTGGAAAAAAAGGTTTTAACACTTATTATTATATGGCTAGCTCCGTGAGCGGGCAAGATGAACCAAATCGCGCGCTGTGATTGGCTACCCGAGCGGGCAAGATGGAGCCATCTTGCCCGCTCGGGACTACCCGCTGCATCCCGGAAGCAAAATTTCACCAAAAGCCATATAATAAATCCTTTATTGACCAAGTTTGTTCGGTCAAGATGGCTGGATATTGGCCTCGTTCTTTGCGAGTTTATGGACCTCGACTTCGTCTCGGTCC
This sequence comes from Platygyra sinensis, assembly GCA_019787425.1. Lineage (NCBI taxonomy): Eukaryota > Metazoa > Cnidaria > Anthozoa > Scleractinia > Merulinidae > Platygyra > Platygyra sinensis. The sequence goes on along the minus strand of JAHPZR010022989.1, from coordinate 30,329 downwards.
ATAAACACGCAAAAAAAGAACTTGGCCAATATCCAGCCATCTTGACCTCACACTTGGTCAATAACCCATACATACTCTGACCTATCCGTCCATATAGCGTAGCACAAAGACCCTGGGAGAGACAGGGAGCTAACTGAAATCCGACACCACCGTGCGGCCCATACCCGTATAAACAGCGTTAATTATTGTTTACTTGTCCTGAAGGTGATGTACGCCCGAATGGAGGAAGCTGATGCACTCATCGAGAGCTTGATGCAGGATAAAGACCATAACCTCCGACAGAGTGGCATGTACACAGTAGCTATGGCATACTGTGGCACTGGCAACAACAAGGCTATCAAGAGACTCCTTCATGTCGCTGTACGTAGCATTGGTTATGTCACACAACAATGTCACGCAGTACTGTCACACAACATTTATACCATCACGTAAAATTGGCTCCTGTCTGTTCATAATACTTACAGACCTAACACTTTGAGAAGTGTCTTCGTTTGTTATCCTATATAACATCATGATTTCTTGACTTTATACTCTGAATGATTTTCGAATTATTTTTCGTTTCGTGACAGTGCAACCCAAAAATAGGAAAAGGTTAAACTCGAAAGAGAGTGGCAGTCTTTGAAAAAAAACCTTTTTGTTGTGTCTTTCGCAGTACAACATTCAAACTCACGCTCTTATTCAGCGAAGTTTCCTAACTTGTTTATAAATTTGATTCCATAGGTGAGTGACGTCAGTGATGACGTAAGACGAGCAGCTGTGATGTCATTAGGTTTTCTCCTTTTTAGGTGTGTGTTATATTGCGTGTTCAAATTTTCCCAGCTTTTAAACGTACATGTACACTTTGCTTCTCGATCGATAGAATATTTTCCGTATGTAAGGTGTAAAAAAAAAACAAAAAAAAACATAACTTTATTTAACCTCGAATTTAAGTGTAGCTTAAAAGCTAATATCTTCGAAAAAAAAAGAAAAAAAAGAAAAATGCACACAAGAAAAAGAAACTATAACTACTATAAGCTATTTACCAATTAACTATTTAATTTTTTAGGTGTGTGGTAAAAAGTATATGAAATGCGCAGGTTTCAACATTTTTCTCATTTGCAGAACTCCAGAACAGTGCCCTAGTGTTGTGTCATTGTTATCAGAAAGTTATAACCCTCACGTGCGATATGGAGCTGCTATGGCCCTGGGTATTGCCTGTTCGGGTACAGGTCTCAAGGTAACATAACGGACTCCATGTATCTTTCGACCGGCTAGAAATATTCAAGTGCAAGTACAATGGATGGTGGCTAAGTAGTCACATTGTGGCTTGGAAAAAAAACTTGAATTTGTAGTGTTTTCCTTTGGATAAGCAGCTCTCAAATCTGCTAGCCCTGAGCAAGTCTCAGTTTCCTTATTCTTGTATTTAGTCGGCAAAAAATTCAAGTTGTCAGGGTTCTTTGCACATCGGGAAGTGAAATTAAAAATTTACTTGCCCGGTAGGAAAATTGTCTTGTCACCCTGAGAACCCTGATCATTTAAACCGCCACCACGTCCGCAAATAATGTAAAACACATGTCTCAGTCAGAACTCCCAGTGCGAAGAAGCACGGAAAAGGTTATAAAATGCAAATTACGACTGCTTCTGAGAGCCATGGGAGATCCAGCACAGTTGTAGTCGTTATAATCAAAAACCCTGTGTTCCTTGTTCATTTGCAGGAGGCAATCGCTCTTCTGGAACCCATGACTAATGATCCTGTAAACTACGTTCGCCAGGTACGAAATAAAAGCGTTATGTGGTACTGTCGTGTTTTATTTAAACGTGATTGGAGTGCCGGGTTGCTATAAACAAATAGACAAGGTAAAGATTCCACAACTAAATGATGTCAAATCCAACTAAACAGTGTGATTTTGTGAAACGGTTCTCGGCAACTGCATTGAAACCCCTTAGAAGTCATCCTGAACGGCGTTGACGAGGACGGGGATACATGTAGGTCCTTGCATAAATAGCGCCTAAATTTGAATAACTGACAATTCACCGAAGTGGAAGTGAATAGTGGTGGATATTTATCCACCACTTTCACCGACACTGAGGTGTTTTAGTATATACCACACAAGCTGAATGAGAGGACCAAAGAGTAACTTTATATGCAGTTAAACGCAATTTAACGGAGTTAACAAACTAGGAACACAAGTTTTACTCGCGCGGTCAGCGGTTTGTTATATATGCGCATGCGCCAGGATTGCTCGTGTTCTTGGTCCATAGAGCATTGTAGCGTTTGGTTGACGTTTTAGTCAGCGTTTTCTAGCGTTAGCGTTTCTCCTGAGCGTGGAGACCTGGAAGCTGTCTCCCCTCCCCTGTCCCTCCCTTTCTTTCCACTGTTTTATCAGTGCGACGGATGCCTGTTTTTTCTCCTTCCGCGTGGTGGCTCATGGCTGGGTTGCCGTAGATTTGCCAGCCATGGGAGCGGTCTCCATCTAGGAGCTGGCTGCCAATAGTGGAAGCTCCTGGATGTCTCAGGCACCCGACCTCCACTTTGCGAAGCAGTTGTTAATTGTGACATTAATATACGGACGAAGGCCATTTTGTTTTTCTTCAGCTACTCGGAGGTGTAAAGTACTTGGCTAGTCACCTCCGAGCTAGCCAATCAGCGTGCGCGAAAAGTATTATTCACTTGTGTGGTATACACTAACAATACTTATACATCTTTAGCCTCACATTCATGTGAAAAAATCATCTTTTGTCTGGAAACACGAGTACAAGGCTAAGGTTGTGCAAAGTATTTTTTATATTCAAATTTTGGCGCCATTTATGCAGAGGGTCTATAAATCTAAAAACACGAAGTTCGCATTTTCTTTTTGAGAGCTTTTTTTATCTTTTGTTGTTTCTGTTTTATCAGGGTGCGTTAATCGCCAGCTCCTTGGTTCTCATTCAGCAAACGGAACATTCCTGTCCAAAGGTAGCGAAGTTCCGTGAGATTTACGCGAAGGTGATTAGCGACAAACACGAAGACATCATAGCCAAGTTCGGTGCCACCTTGGCTCAGGGAATCCTTGATGCTGGTGGGTATTAACTCATAGAAACTGCGGGTCAAACTAAGGCGATGTGTCTAGCCATAACAATATGGCTTTCAACATTGTAGATACATGCAATAGAATTTTGTTTTCAAAGGGGTAAGGTCATCCCTTCTTGAGATTTGGAAAATAATGAATTCTCCTGAGGACGAGGAGCTACAGGCAGCTCAAGGTTTTACGGAACACAAACTTGTTTGTTGCCTGCCACGATGTTTTTGCTTCAAAGTGAAGGTCATTGTTCTTCAAAAGCGTTACTATTTGATAACACGAGTCTGCCTCCCTTGTTTTGCAACCGTGGTTTTATGGCAACTAACTCTCTGTTTTATTCCTAAGGTGGACGAAACGTGACCATCTCGCTCCAGTCGCGAGCGGGGCATACGCACATGGCCACAGTGGTCGGCTTGTTTGTATTCACACACGTGTGGTTTTGGTTTCCATTATCTCACTTCCTATCATTGGCGTTTACACCCACATGTATCATTGGACTTAATTCCGACTTAAAGGTGAGCAGTCTTTGGAAACAATGTTGCCCACTTTGATGATAAATTGAGGCATCCCGATTTCTCGAATTTTCTAAGGTAAACGAGGGAAACTTCAGTGGTTCAAGAAATCAGAAGTTCGAAGTATCGAGAGTGGATTTACGTTGAAACAAGTCCATTGGAAACGAATTTTGGTTCGGGTCATCGGGGAGGTTTGAGAAATTGTCAGGAAGGTTTCTCTGCTATGAAGTGTGCCATATTTGTGCAGTGAATGACAAGTTACTATTTTTTCAAAAAAAAGAAACTATTATTGATGTTATTTAGATGTTACCAGCACTGTACATGTTCTTCGATTGTATAATGTAAAATCAATAGCAGTGCCGCTGTCCAAATGATAAACAATTTACGATATTTTAACTGTTACTACATTTGCCTCTTGTATTTCAGATGCCCAAAATGCAGTTCCGATCAAATGCCAAGCCGTCAATGTACGCTTATCCCGAGCCACTTAAACCTCCCAAGAAAGAGGAGAAAGAAAAGGTACAGTTCTCTGAAGGTTAACGCAATGCGCATTGATTAGAAATCTTTCGATTATGCTTCCTTGAAAAATAAAAATGCGCGATATTTTGAAGGCTCAAACGCATGGTTAGAAATTTCGTTCTCTGCAACACCAGTGCAGAAGATTTTGTCATATCTTTCACCCCATGAACATCTACACGGTACTCTCATAGGTGGCATGAGAGGGTGTTAGATGCGATTCGTGTCGCTTAGCCTGCGATCCTTCTTCTTTTCCAGGGGCTATAGAACATGTATTTGCCATAGGACCCTTTGCGCGATCCGGTCACATGGTACAAAATCACACATGCTGGGACGCAACTTGCACAATGGGACTTCCAAAACAAAGGCAGGTCAAGGTGGACTGGTACGAGTTGCTTTGTCTTGGAAGTCCCACTGTGCAACTAGCCTCCCTGCATTTGTTTTTTTTTTTTGCCATGTGACCGAATAGCGCAAAGAACCTACACTGAGTTTGCTTAGAGAAGTCAGGCCTCGTCGAATGTTTCGTCAGACTACCAAAAAAAACAGGAGTACACCACTAACTGATCGTTTTTATTCCGTTGGGTGTTAACATGGGAACAATTTTGTTATGTTTGTTAAGTTAAATTAAAAACCAGCAAGAAGGAAATAGTTAATGTAACTTACAAGTCTTCTCAGCAGTTTGACGGTTTTATGTTAGCTGTATCCTGGCATATTTTACCTTGAGTATGCGAGGAAATTTTGAGTAAAAATGGTTCTTTATCCCTTTGCAGGTCACCACGGCAGTCCTGTCAATAACAGCTAAAGCCAAAGCTAGGGCCAAGAAATCAGAGGCATCCGAAGAAAAGATGGAAGTGGTGAGATTCTCCTCTTCATTACCAATAGATGTGGAATATATTAATTAAAGTATAAATTTACCGTAGTCTATTGTGAACCGTGAATCTGATTGGCTATAGTACCGTTTTCTATCTGCTGATAGAAAACAGTTACGCATCAGTGCACATCGCGCATCACGTTTGAAGCTGATGTAACATAATAAAACAGTTCTTTTCTACGCGTTGCTTGACATTTTTTTCTTTTTATGCAATGAGACTACGGTAAATTTATACTAAAACAATTAGACTGCTCGCCCTCGTTTCTACGAGCGGTAGTCAACTCGGCTGCGCCTCGTTGACTATCTGCTCGTAGAAAACTCGGGCTCGTAGTCTAAGTGTTAATGATAATTTTCCACTTTCGAAAAGTGCTTGACAGGATAAGTCCGTTTGTCAAAGTAACTATTTTTGATTGGCTAGTGAGAATCACATGAACTTAAGTGAACTTGCAAGGATTGGCACGAAACTATCGATTGCTTGCTAGACTGTGTATTTTCTTCATTTAAGATCACATTTCAGAAAGCATTGTATGGTTTAGCGTCTTAATTGTGTTCTGTTTTTTTTGTTGTATGGTTATTTTTGAACAGGATCAAGAAGGTGATAAAGATAAAGCAGCAACTAAGAAGGTCAGTTGTAGTCTGTGACACACTATACTGCGGTTATGGATCCATAAAACGAATCATACATGGGAATCGTGGATAAAGAAACACTGAAGAAATAATTATATACTGGGATCTTAGAAGTTGTGCATGAGTTGCAAGAAAAGTCTAACTAGCTCGAACCCATGAATTTTACACTTCTCTCACACGGCCTCTACTTCCAAGTTTGAAGCTTCTGAGAGTAACGTGGTGAATCGGGAGTTCTTCTCTATCCATAATGCTTTCTTTTCCCCGATTTTAGAGGTGTAAAGGATTAATTAACTTTGTTTTCGTAGGAGAAAGAAGGTGACAAAGACAAGAAAGACGAGGAATCCACGATTGAAAAGAGTGAAAAGGAGAGCAGTGAGAAAATGGAAGAAGAGGAACCCGACTTTGAACTGTTAGAGAATCCCGCTCGGGTTCTTCCCGCGCAGGTTTGTTCTTGTGACTTTGTGCAGCTGTTAATGTGGCAAAATGTCGGGAAAAAAAGCAACGACTAGCGAAGTTGCTTGACCAAGATGTTGATGTCCTATACAAACAGCACATGGAATCTACGCTGGCGAGAAGTGTTTGTGAAAAAAAAAGCCGGATCGAGTGATTTTCATACTGCGTGCATATAGCGCCGAAAAATGAAAATTCTGTTGACTTGACTCAATTTTCAGATAAAGCGCGCGATGTCTTTTCATTCTCAGACAATCAAATAACAGAGCACTCGTTCGCGTACAGCTTCGACAGCCGTTGAAATTGTGTCGTCCTATTTAGTTCGCCAGCACGTGTTTGATTCCGATGCTGCACGAACAACAGTTGTAACTTACGATTGATTGACTGAGCGCTATGCCGAGTTCTTAAAGGGCCTTAGTCAGCCACACCTTTGTTTTTGTTTACATGCGAGAATTTGGCCGTTATATTTTATTCGGGAACTGCCGAAACAAAGAAAAATCACTGTAGAACTACTCAAGATAATTAAACATACCTTCAGGAACACAGCTTACAGTAAAAGAATAAGAATTCGCTTCATCATGCTATATCAATAATTTCGATGCCATCGAAAATGGCGGAGGCTGACTAGGGCCCTTTAATGCCGGAAACAATCGAGATAGCGGGTTTCGAGAAAGCCGATAAGAAAACGATTGAAGAAGCACGCAGATCCAAGAGAAAGGATTAGAGATCACTGAATTCTCGTGAGCGAGGCTCAACTGAATTTTACCTAATATAAAAAATCTTAATGTTATGGTTATGGGAAGAGTATAATACGTGATTTAAAATTATTGAGAACGCAAAGCGAATGTTAGTTGAACCTTGGTCTCTCTTTCAAAGGGTTTGGCTCAATTCCACGCTATCTGAACTGTAACAGATTGGCCGTTTTTATGCTAGAGACGTTTAAGCTGTCTAGACAACATTAACGTCTAAGACGTTAAAGGCGTCTGGTGTAGAAAACGAGACGCATTTAATTACACGGCCTAACAAAGAAAAATTACTTTTTTTATAAAAAAAGACTGGGTTCTACACTCGGACGACACTGGAAACAAGCAACTTTTAGCCCGTCAACATACGAGCAAATCTACTAGATGGTAACATGGCAGTCGGTTAAGGGCGTCGCGTTTTTATACTAGACAGGCTTAACGTCTTAAACGTTAAAGGCGACTGATAAGAGCGTCGTTTAGACGCTCTTAAAAGAGGACGTTAAAGCTGACAGACGTTTAAAGCGTCTTCCTTATTTTTCGTTTTTATACTAGACGTTAAAGCTGTCTCGAGACAGCTTTAACGTCTGAGACGACATTAACGTCCCTAGCATAAAAACGGCCATTTACAGTGTTCCATTGCTTTCTGTTTTTTTTAGTCCGGAGAGAAATCTGTTAGCGGTGAAATGTGTCCAACTGGACCACCGATTGTTCATTGCTGTTTTTCGTGATAAAAATTCATCTCTTTTTTGATGTCTGAACATTGTTTTGTTGTTAGCATATGTTTTACGTCATAATCCCTCCAGTAGTTAGCTTTTGCTGTATTTAAATGATGAAAGGGCTCAGTTTATCCCTAAAAGTGTCGCTTTTTTATTATTATTTACTTGTTGAAACCACTGATTGTAGCCCAAAAAAACCGCAGAATCGCAAAATACCTGACACAGTAAAAGCGTTAGATAACGACAAAAACCGTCAGAAACACCTTTCCTGGTCTACGAAGCGAAGCTCAGTTTTACTCTCTGTTCTGTTGTACACGTACTGACAAAGACTGCTGTATTGACAGCTGGAGAACTAAAGGAACAGCTCCAAAACGCGAGAGTGCACCGTTGTCATTTCCGTGACCATTACTCTTTCCAGGGGCCCGTTTCCCGAAAGCCCCGGAAACTTTTCGGGCCCGCTAAGGCAGTTTTGGTTCATCGGAGTTTAAAGACAGACAAGGCCGGGTTGTTCAAAACCTGATTAAGCTAACCCAGGGTTAGCGAGAATTTTTATCTCAGTTTTGTAACTTTTTGGTGAGGTGTTCTGTTTATATTGTTTAGCCTTCAGTTTTGACCTGTAGTAATCTCAACCTACACCAAACGTTAGAGGCGAAAAACATTTTTAAATAAGAAAACGTAGTGCTTCAGTTAACGTTTAAAGCCCTGGTCAAACGGACCGGCAAGTAGTCGCAAGTGGACGCAAGTTGAACTTGCGTAGCAGACTTGCGTTGGGTGGCCAAACGGACTCACAAGTTTCCTCTCAAGTACACTCAGGTCGCAAAAAAAACCATTTTAAGGCAGATTATCCTCTATTTCGTTGGCTAATAATAGGTTAAATGGACGTTACTCAACTTGCGTTAACTTGGGTTGGGTGGCCAAACGGTGAAAAACTTGCTTTGACTTGCGTGCGAATTTGATCTCAACCAAAGTGAGCGCAAGTCATCGCAAGTCAACGCAAGTGCACGCAAGCCCTGGCCAAACGGTGTCCGTCAAGTAGACCCAAGTTTTCAACTTGCGCCAACTTGCGACTCCGTTTGGCCGGGCTTCAACCCTGGGTTAGACGTTAATCGGCTTTCGAACAACCCGGTCCAGGTGTATACGCCCTTAGACGTCCTTTTATACAGGAACCGGGTGCTTATATTAATGCATATAAGCATAAAACAGCTCTGCAGGCATAAGGTTTGACATTTTGCTGCGGCTTTTCGGGTGCGAAAACGTTTCGGGACCTTCGAGAAATGGACCCCTGGTCCACACCTTGTATCTCGTTTTTGTTGTTAACGCAATGATATTCTTTCTTCGTAGCTCAAGGTTATTTCCTTGCCTGAAGACAGCCGTTACATGCCTCTAAAACAGGTAGGTTGTGCAGTTTCAAATTATTACTATTGAATAAACTGCGTGTCATTTCGTTATGTGACATTGTTTTCATGCAAAGAAATTGCAACCTAAAAGTATTAAGAACTGCCCGTGGGAAGAGTTCGACCTGTAGTGAGTAAAACAGTTGAACTAAATTATTCTCAGCTTAAATATGGAGAGGAGGGTATAGATATTCTCAGTTAATAGAATCGACGTTATGGTTAAGAGACGAGAAAAAAGATGCCTCAGCCCTCAGCTTTTTTTCTGAGAGAACTTGTTCGGTTAAGTAATTGTTATAGATGTTAACAAGCGCAAAACCGGTTGGTTATTTTGGATTTTAAGCCCATAGCTATTCTCACACCCCGGCATACCTATATACTCTAACAAGTAACCTCACGGCTTGCTCGCAGACTATTTTGTTCGTGTTGTGTTCTTGATTTGTTAATTTAGCCTTGACATCTTTGTGCTGTAGGTTAACATTGGAGGCATTGTAATGATGACCGACTCCAAATCTGATGAGCCCGAAGACTTGATTGAACCTCTTCCTGGTAATAATATCTATTTGAAAATTAGATTATGAGCTCGAGATTTCTATCGCGTGGTCGTTGACGAGGGTGCAGCTCGAGTCAACTATCACGCAGAGAAATCCTTCAGTTTACTCACGCTTGTGTCACACCAGGCGCTTCCCATTCGACCAAATGTTCCAGAACTTTCGAAACGAGGGCAGATGGTATCAAAATTTGCAAGAAAAGTTTACCTGTGAATCTGAAAATTGTTGAATTTACGAAGTTTGGAGCATTCAACCAAAAATAACAGAAATTAAGAGAAGAAAATCAAATGGAACGGAAATTTTTGAAAATTTGCCACTGGAAATTTCAAAGCGGAATTTTTGGCCGATTAGCAGCTGATAGATAGTACAGTAAAGAAATTTGAAACTCTATTTTAATATTATCTCGATTTTATAATGTATACAGCACTGTTTTTCCTTTTCTTCCATTCACCCAAAAGACAGTAATTTGCAGCAACTTCTCACAGTATTTTATGTTCAGGGTTCACATCAGAATCGCTTTTCATCTTATTGTGGTTTTTTTTCTTAAATGTTTTCGTAGCTGGCTACTTCTACGGCGTTCCATTCCGTGAGCCGTGGGTCATCAACTGTTGTGAAGAACGTTGTGAACTAAGCTTTTGTTTGTTTCATGTTTCAGCTTCTTCTCCGATGGGCATCGGCGCTGAAGAGGACGAAGACGAGCCAGAGCCACCAGAGCCGTTCGAATACGTCGACGAGGATTAGCGAATGGTTCTCCTTGAACCATTGTTGACTTTTTGACTTCCACGAGTGCTAATGGAATATAACAGTACTACATCAAAGTACTTTGCAGTAGATTTTTGTTGAATGGTCACACGCTGCAGTTTCATTCGCGGACTAATAAACAGCGTAATAAACAGAGCCACGTGACTGAGTACTGATCATTACCTTCCATTTGAATGGTCACATACTCAATAGTTGGAACTTCTCTAAGAAGACTGGTTTGACTCTGGAAGTGAAATGGTTGATACTAAACGGGTTTAATCGCTTGGATTTGGAGAATTGCACCGTAGGTGTAATGCAGACATTTTAAGGCATCAAAGCACTGCCGTTCCTTCGGATAAAGCTAACGAAGCGTGGCTGAGCAAAGCCTTAGGAAAGCTGACATTTCAGCAGACGTTTGTGCCCTCGATAAACTCTGGCGTCCTTTTAATTTCCTTTCAAGAGAAAAACTTTGGGTTAACTTTATATCCTAAAAAGCGAAAGTAGCTGCTATGCTTTCTCTTTGATTAACGAAATAAAAATACCTTTGCAAGTTTCATTATTTTGTTTTGTGCATGCATCCCGTTGAGGTCTGGGCACCAATAGTAGTTATTGCACTCACCAGCGGTTTAACATACAAACGAGGCGAGAGGGTCAGTTCTGCTTTGTGTTGATCCTTTCGCCTGTTTGCATTCTATGAATAGGTATTTATTTCGCAGACTCGAATGCGAAGACGAGCTTGCTAGTGGCCACTGAACCTACTTGGCCTAAATAGCTTATTTTGCCAGAATTCAACAAAGTAGGCTCTTACACGCGAATTTTTACTGTAGTGTTATTTCCGCACTGTTTTCAAATAGTGACTCCTAGAACCAAGGAATTCGTAGAACTCCACCAGGTCATCATGATTCACATCTAAAACCTCAAACATGGCTCTCAGTTGGTGATCTTTGAGTGGAGCATTGAGCTTTTTCATTCCTGCAATGAATTCGGTTTTTGAAATACTCGTAGCATTGCCATCCTTGGCTAGCATTCTGAACAAGTCAATCAGACGAAGCCCCCGCGTCCGCACAAAAGTGAGGAAAATCTCGACAATGTCTGGCTTTTTCTTTTTGCCTTTTGCCGCATGTCCGCCTCGAATGCTGACGTCCCAAGAGCAGCTGAAGTTGGGTCGTTCCTCCAGAAGAGAAGCCAATTCTTTCACGCATTCCTCATCGAACACGACATCGTCGAGCAGCAGCTCCCGTAGCGCTCCCGTCTGGTTGCATTTTACACTACGGAGAAGTGAACAAGCTCCTGAGCTTTGGAAAGGATTCTTTCCGATTCTGAGAACTTCGAGGCTTTGATTTTTCTTGAGGGCGTCTGCGATCTTGAAAACCCCTGCGGTGTGAATCCCGCAGCTATGCATCTCCAACACTTTCAGGCAACGGTTTTGCGCGAGAGCAGAACTGAGATGAGTCGTTCCCTCGTCCAGGAAACAGTTCCACGAGAGATCAAGTTGTAACAATCTCGTATTCCCCGCGAGTCCTTTAGCGAGCGCTTCGATTCCAGATGCCCGAATGTTGTTCCAGCTAATATCGAGAAATTCCACCTTTTGGTTTTTTGATAGGGCTTGTCCCAAATGAATAGCTCCTTCGTCTCCAAGATCATTGTAACTGAAATCCAAGCTCTTCAAGTGTGGATTGAAAGACAACGCGTCCAAGAATTGCTTGATATCTTTGCCATGGATTCCACAACCACTCAAGTTCACTTCCTGCAGGGAGGCGTTCTCTAACAACATCTCGGCAATCGCTCCAGCACCTTCCTTTCCAATCTTGTTTTCAGAGAGGTCCAAGTTTGACACGAAGCAGTTATCTTTCAGCATTCTGGACAAAGCAACTGAACCCGCGTCCCCAATGCCATTGTCATGAAGACACAGAGATGTCACTATTATGTCCCTTTCCAACGCAATAGCGACGGCCTGGGCTCCGATGTCCCGGATTCCGTAGTGCTTTAGGTCTACATGACCAGTTGGGCATTGACGAACAAATTTGGTGACTGGAACTGTCATCAGGGAGTCGCAGGCATCGAGGTAACGTTCCGTCGTAGTCTTGTTTGGTGTGTCGGGCTTGTCCTCAAGATTGTCTTCTAAATCTGTTTCAAAATCTTGATCGTCTGTGACATGAAGCGAGGAATCGTTGCTAGCATATACCGACGTCATTTTATCCTTTCCCATCCCTGCCATTGTCGCCGTATGCTCCTTGGAAATCCACACCAAGGATAACACAGAAACAAGATTGACACAACGAAGTACCCCTGGGTAATGTGATAGAAACCAAGTTCGTCCCAAGAAGATTGTTACAATTTCTTAGTTTTGACTGCTTTCTGTTATTCCCTTATTGTCAACTTGATTTTATTTCGGAGAATGTCTTTTCCTGCTAAATAAGTTACTTCTCTCCTACAAGAAGAAAGAGTAACTAGACAAGATGGTGGCTACACGGTAATTCCTGAGCTGTTCGTGTGCGTTGATGGTGAGTTTCCATAGCATCGCAATCTTTTTCAATGATCGCTTTAAAAAAAACCCTCTTATCTTAAGTTTGTTTTTAATATCAATAATAGATGAGCTAAAGCAGATCTCTAGTTTAGAACAATTTAGCAAAGATATTTTTTGTTGTTTTTCTTGTAGTTCATTGTTGCGATAATTGAGGCATTAATTCTGAATTAATGATGACGTCTACAGCAGCTGGTGCTGGATAATTTTAATTACAATTATTTTGTCTCCCTTGAAGATGAATTCTTAAGCATGTTAGTTTGAAGCGACGGTTAATAGAAAGCTCTTACTCAGTGGAAATATTCAGACATTTTCTAAGAGTGCTTTCATGAATTCTCAGGAGAATGTCATTGTTGTACAATAAAACGTGCTACTTAGCAGAAAAATTCTAGTTTTTACTTCATGACAATCAGGAACGTGTTAATATATTAGTTTGTTCGTTATCTTGGTGGTTTTGTTTGGTTGAAAAACGATTGGTTTAAGTTGTAAAAATCAAACTGCATCGATTCGTGTTATCGACTGGCGATGAAAAATTCAAACTGCATCTGTATTTTTGTTGATGTTTCACACTCTATTACAGAATTAATAATAAATAACCCACGCAAGTACGACCTCTAGGGTCCTCAATGGAACTTTATAGATTCCGTTATTTACAATTCTATGAAACGTAATTACTGAAATATAATCACGTTCCAGTACTTGTGTGATTACGTACAAGGTCTTTGAGGGCGCTTTCTGTTATACAATTTATCAGAGCAAGACAGGTGTTTCTCCATTTTATGGTGAAAGTTCAATACTGCACAAGACAAACCACGACAATACAAGGAAAACAGGACTCGATGACTGACAGAACACGACACTGGTTGGGTGTTAACAAAGATTAGACTGTTCATAGCTTCTCTATTTACGCACGCGAAAGAAAAAGCGAGCAAAGCAAGCGAGAAGCACACTGGGGTCCAGTCAAGTCTTCCTTTTCGCGATGGCGTCCTGTTCCTCGCGATTTTATCCGCGCGTTTAACGATCGAATTTAAGGACCTTCGCGCCCAAAAACTTCACACGTTCAGATTTTTTTAAAAACTTTGACTGGAGGTAGAAAATGATAAAAATTGGCGGTCACCGAACTCGTTTTGAAGATAAGGCGGCGCAACTTCTAAGTTACGCACACCTGTATCCATGTACCAATTCGATCCTATTTGAATAGTTTTTGAGAAATAATTAAAACTTCCCACGTACAGATTTTTTTCTGTTTTTTAGTATAGTGGAAAGAATCAGAAAAGGAAGTGATCTGCCGAAAAAAAAGTGGGAGTCACCGAGCATCCAACAAAAATATTCGCACACAAAGCGGTTAACGCAAAGGTCATCAGCTCTATATTTTGTTGAGTTTTCGATTCGCCTGGTGCGCGCGCTTGAAAATGACGTGGCACGCGCGCGACCAATGAATAGAGTGCTCACTAGAGATGCGCAGTAGCAATGAGCGCGAACGTCCTTAAGGTGGCTCAAAACAGTTTCCAGCACATTCCAAGACTTAGATTTTAATGTGTCATTATAATGACTCTTTATCAATTGATGCTACAATCATGGTATCAAAAAACTGCCCAATCACCGGGGAACACGTTGGTATTATTTTCGTGACACAATAGATTACCATAGCAACACTATGACCTGCTAAAAACACCCTTGATTTCACCTTTAAGCGCTTATATTTCAAAAACAGCACGGTGAAATTTTTTCTTATTATAGAATTTTGATGAGCAGGATAAGATGCAACTTTTGGCAAAGTTTAAAAAAATTCTGTACATGGGGTTCAGAGCCACCTTAAATTTTCGAAAATTGCTCTGAAGTCATTTGCTTTGTTTATCACTGCCAAAACTATCACGAAACTGAATCTCGAACACAGCGATAAATTAAAAAAGAGTCTAAAAAAAATTGCCGTTGTGGTTCACGTTCTCCACACAACGCACTAGTTTCAAGTATACGTTGTTTTGCAGAGGACGGCAAAAAAATGTATCAAGAATTATAACGCACGTGTACAGCAATAGGCTCTTTGCACGACCCGGTCACATGGTACAAAATTTCATATACTGGTGAGCAAACTGCACAATGGGACTTCCAAAACAATGCAGCGCCTTTGTTTTGGAAGTCCCACGGTGCAATTTGCTCACCAGTGTATGTAATTTTGTACCATGTGACCGGGTCGTGCAAAGGGCCTATTGTTCTGCTCATTAAGTCTTTTTGTTTAGCGACATTGTCGTTGCCGTTGCCATCGTGGTTTTCTTAAGCTCTCTTAAGTTTCCGACCGTAGTGGCGTTCAAGATTATCTTCAAAATTTTTGCTACTTGCCGAAGGGAAAAGTTAAGCTGGAAACACCAGACCCCCGTAAAGTTTTTTTCTGAGCAGAATAGAACCAGCTTTGAACTCATTTTCATAAATACACAATAAACATTTCTGTTATTGTTTTGTCCTTCAATTTTTTATTGTGACTAATCTCAACTAGTAGTTAGCGATGCAAACAGCACGAGGAGTTGAAATTTAAGGCAAAAAAAATGGAAATTAATAATGATTGGTGGTCAACAATCATTGCCGAGGATTAATCGAAGAAATCCGAAAATTACTGAAGTTTCGATGATCAGCAGTAGGCTTTCGAAGACTCGGAACATCGCCTAAAATTGGGAATCCAAACCAAACTACCAGGGAGTGACGGGACCCTCATATTACAGGGGTAGGGATACGCGTCGCCTCCCTCAAAGACACACTTTCATGGTTGCACATCCATTACGTCGTTGATGTCAAATTAAAATATCTGGCAGACTTTCTGGACTTGAACACGGACGCCAATGCTAACATATGGACGTCCCTGCTGGATTCGTAGGTCCTTAAAATTCCTGTACATGATTTTCCTGCGACAATTTAACACAATTGTACAAATAATAATTTAAATCCTCCGTAGGAAAGAAGAAGGCTGCTTTATATTTTACCACAACACCACCGATGCAAACCTCACACAGCCCATAAAGTATATAGAAAAGCTATATTTTTGCAACGTTTGTCCCAGTTCTTGAACAGCATAAGTTTATGTTAGGTTTGAAGTGTCAGAACTTTTCTTTACGTCTTTATGTCCTTTATGAGCTTTGTAGAGCTGAAAAAGAAGTGGTTCATGCTTTTAGCTGTGGGTGGTCGATGGATACGCTTAGGAAGTTTGAAGTGTACTCAAAAAGCCAGAGTTGCTCTTGGCTGCGTCTCAAGCAATTCTGACTCTTCTTTCGTGCTCTCCAAACTTCCCGCATGCACCTAAACTCGAAGGGGGACTGCGTTCGCCTCGCTCGTGTGAATTGCATTTGAATTCCACCTGAGTTCATCTGATTAGCTATGCTAACGAATGTCATGAAACATTTAACAAGTTTTAATCTGCATGCTCATTCCTTATGCTCTATAATCAAATCAACCGTCGCACGTTTTGCCTACGTATTTCTTCTGTTGGCACAAATTCTGCCAAGTCGTGTAAGAAGCCCACAAAAAAAAATCATTATTTACAAAAGCTACACAAATCTATAGTAAATTTTCCAAACTACATGTCTCCAAGAAAAATGTCTATTTCCCTTGTTCGTTTGTCGTTTTTCTTACGCTCCCAGAGGCGTCTCAGATAAAAGCCTGAACCTTTCAATGAACTATCCCGAGGGCTTCTTGTTAAAACACGCATCGATGCTATATGTGATGGTCACATAAAGCGGCTCTGTCTAAAACGTATTTCGTGTTTTATTTGTCGTTCATCGCAGGGGCTAAGATCTCAAGAACTCTCTGGTTTAAGCTGAAGGAGTGTTTGTGGAGGGCCTGATGTGGCATGGTCTCCGCACCGTTTCACACGATCATAGAGACCCTTCATTATTTTTCGTACTGTATGTATACAGCCTTGAGTGGGATGACAGGCACGCTGCTCCCAAGTCTTGATCTTGTTTTTCTGAACTGAAAACAACAACAACAAAAAAAACAAAATCAAAACCATTTAGTCGAATGAGTGGATGAGGAGTAGTTTCTGAACAGGCTCCGGGTAAAAGGGTCTGACCACGGCTGGAGAGGGGGTAGCAGAGAAGGAGTGAAGTGGCCGAGTGGGAAATTGGGTGGGGTGTCGAAGGATCGCCCCTAGCTCCTCTCTCTCTTCTCCTCTTTTTTCAATCCTCTTTCTTCCCGCTTTCCCTTTGCCCCATCCTCGACTGGAGGGCTGTTCACAAGCAGCCGCCTTACCGAAATGTGATTGAAGGAGCCCTTATCTAAAAAGTCTTAAAGATTTCAAAGCTATCAGTGAAAATCTCTTAGCCCATCATTTCTTATACCCCATCCACACCAGCTAAACATGTTTAATTACGCCGGGCTTAGAAAAATGAAAACTATTCAAGAAAAACTGCAACTCAGGCTTTTATGCAGGATTTAGATGAACTTAAACATGTTTTTTAATTTGTGCTGAATTTGAAGTCCTGAAAAATAAAATCAGTAAGCAGCTTTTATGAAAACAATTTTAAACCGTGTTCAACCAAGCAGCTTTTAAACATGTTTAATCTTTGGTGTGAACGGGGCATTAGTCTCATTTTTCCCCGTTATTAGGGTAGTCTTACAATAGAGAGATTAAGCTTGACGTTACGCCAAACGGCAAACGGCAAAAATGAAACTTTTGCCGTCTGTCTTTAGCTTTTTGAACAGTAGAGTGAAAATATTTGTATCTGTGGTGAATAGTAGGAGACATTTTTCTATTTTTATGTGATTTAATTACGGATTAGAAGAAAAGAACACAAACTCAGGGGTCATCTTTGCCGTTTGCCGTCTGCCGTAAACGCCATGCTTAAACTCACTAATATGTCTCGCAATGCGTGACGACCCTAATAACGGTTGCCAAGGAGACTTCATTTCTCAGCTATATATCACAAAAGTTTTTCTTATGTCGGATCTCAGAAAAAAAAGGATCCTCATCCCCGAGACGTTTTATCAAGAATACGATGGCTCCTCACCTTCACGAATCTTTCCAAGGATTTTGTAATCTTTCTTAATTCCTTGAAACTGGGCTTTTGTTATGTTCGTGGTCTTTATAACTTTTGTTGCCATGTTAGCGTTGATGCTGTGTATCTCCACCGTATCGTGGTCCCTGTGTTCTAATGCGAATTGTTCCCATACTTTGGACGCGTTCTTTCGTTGATTTCTTGGAATCTTAATGTAGTCGTAGACTAGCCAGTGCTTTCCTGCACTGCAAAGGTACCTTCCGTTTGTATGATTTCCTGGATTTCCTGTAGGATCTAGGGACAATATTTGTACGGCTTAACCAACTTAACGTTAGCGAATCTAATCCCTGCAAGGCGTGGATGTTGAAAGAGAGAGAAGAAAGCAAATTTCTGGGAAGTGCTTTTACCGATTGACGCGTAAAGCCAGCCACACTATCAAAGCGAGGCTTGATGAAGAACCATTCGCATGAAAATGAGTTTAATTGGCATGTGAATCTCGCTTTGAGAACGGGGCTAAAGGTAATTCGCTCATGGACTATAAAGTTCGAAAGCGTCCCTCGGGTTTTGTACTGACTTACCTGCACACACTTTACAACATTTTCCTGGAACATGCACAGGATCTTTGCATGGGTAACTCGTTGGACATGATATACTTCTACACTTTATTTCATTGGTCTGAAACAGGAAAGGACCAAACAAAGTAAGCGGGGTTTTAAGTTCGCTTGCTTCTGTAATTTTTCTTTGTTCGTCTGCTAGATTGTTTCTTTGTAGGTAACAATGTTGTGTTCGCGAAGAAAATGTCCACCTGGTATATATTCCGTACTACAAGCATATGTTTGGCTAGCATGCGTACGTAGACCGGCGTATTTCTGGCTGTGGCTTGTTTCCGCCGCATGAAACAAGAGCCGAAAAACCGGGTGCTCTCGCGGGCTAAGGTTTGGGGCACCTTAATTGTCTTCATGCATTGGTTATCAACAGATTCTTAGGTCATTTCGGGTATTTACTTATTTGCCACGCTAAATCGCGCGTTGATACTTATTTTTTGTTTTAACTAAAGCTTCGGAAAAGTGCAACACTGGTAAAAAGGTTCATTGTTGCTATAAACCACTGTTAAAAGAACAACATTAAAACTGCGTGAGATGTAAAAAACGAAAATAGAAGTCGGTGTGGTGTTGTTCTGTCTACAGATATTTCAGTTTTTTTTTTTTGCTACAAGATATTTTCCTTCTTCCCTCTGCTTTTCTTGCCATCTCAACGAGCTCAAGACAACATAGAGTGTGCTGTAAAGCCATGACCATGGTATAAACCTACATTGCAGAAGCACGTGACGCAGTAAGAAGGCCCAAAATTGCCAACGACCGGATGAAATGAAGAATTGTGAGCATACGACTTGTTATTCCACTCGCAGTCTAGCTTGGGCGTCTCTGCAAATAAAAATATATAGCAACTGCAATAAACAGATAAGAAAGCATTCTTACTCTCTCCCTCCCGCCATGGCATGCTAGTTCCAGTTGTATTGACGTGCCAAAAGGGAGAATGAATAAAGAACAATGGTATATGTGGACATTCTTGTACAACTTTCTGAACTTATTTGCTGCTTAGTTACACATACGTGTATAATTAGTATGGCCGGAAAGAAACTATCGCTGCTCACCTAGCCAAACAGTTTTCATGTTAAGTTTGCAACTGAGCACAAGCTGAATGCAATCTTTTAAACTTCTTGAGCGATGGTACATTTTTGGAGCCAGTCAGAGCTCAAAGCATGGAGAAAAGTTTGAAATTCCTGTTACATGGAGAACGTGCACGGAGCACTGCGGCCTGAGGGTCTGGAGGTCAGGAGATGAAAGGAGCCCCGATGTCCTGTGCCCTCGGCGGCCCTCGACGCCCCGGTGCCTTGATACAATAATTAATGGATTCCGGACGGTCCATGTGACAAATTCCCAGGTGTCCAAAAGGACTGAACGCCCCTAACCCTTGTGGGGAATTAGAGCCTTGAAACCAATTGAAAGATTGTGTGGTCTACATTGCTGAAGTCTTTACGTACTCTGAGGTATATATAAAAAAAGAGATGCTTCATTTTTTCAGCAGGCCGCACAGAAAACGCGACGAGAAAGAGGCACAACTTTTAAAGCGCGACAGGTGTTCGGGCGATATGCGTTTTTGTCGGAGGTACATTACCTGAGGGCCTTGTTCTGTTTGGATCGATGAGATTTGTGTTTACCTTGTCTTGGTAGCAAATAAATTTGCAGTTTATTTGATAACTTTTCTTCGGCATTAATACGGGTACTACTATACCTGGAGTAAAAAGTGCTCATTTGCACCAATTTTATAAGGACCGATAAAACACAATAAAAAAGCACAATCACCGGTGTCTCATGGCGCAAGAGCAGTGAGATTTTCCAATAACTGTCCTGTTTTATTTCTGTGTTCGACCTAGAGATCAGAGATTTGCTTCGTCTTGGAACAGTATTTCGGGGAATAATAACACACATGAAAAAATTACTCGATTCTGATTGGCTGAGAGCAGTGCAGTTCAAGTGTAACTACAGTGCAAAATGTGTAACACCGGTGCAAAAAGTGTAACACCAGTGCAAATTACACTCGTAATTCTCGATTATGATTTGTGGAAAGACAATGAGAAATTTTGTAGGCCAATGATCTCATGGAAAGCAATGAGAAAAATTTTGTACAGAAACTCTGAAAAAAGTTTCTCGAATGCGAAAAAAAAGGCTTCAAGAAACATCTTCCGGCACTTTTTCCGCTCGAATTTTTTCATGTTTGTATTATTAATAAGTAATCATTCGGTTTTTCTCGTTCAATTTGAAATTAATTTGCACTTGTGAGTTTTTCAAAAAGCTCACTCGTGCAAATTAATTCCAAATTAAACTCGGAACGGTATGATTACCTATACTTATGTTTTAACAACGCTATTACGTTAGAGGTACACATGCGTGTAGGTCCCGTTTTGTGACGTCAAAGATGTTTGGGAAGATAGCGAAATGTTGCAGAGCCTGTTATTTTGCCATATCATACCTTTCTTTTCCAGTCGAATTTTGAATAAGTCTGGAATCGTGGTATGATGCTTACGGACTGTAAAGAAGTTAAGGCATAGAGTTATGGTTAGCTTTACTTTACAAATTACTTTAGCTCATTACATAATAAGGCCAAACTAAATTAGATGCGGAATGTTAATTTCATTAGTCTATGTGCATTAACATTAGAGCTGGCTATAATTATGTGCATTGCAAATTACTAACTTGTGCAGAAGGAATATTTATATGGAAATCCCAGACCTAGCCCGCATTGCATAGTTTGTCTGCAACGCAGGCTATCCCAGACCATGAAACATTCTAAAAAGTGATGTTTCAATGAGGAAATACAACAATCTTTTTTTAAAGCACTCTTTTGTTCCTTTTCTTTCATCAACGGAAACCATCTCCGGTCTGAAAGCGGAAAACGTCTGTCCATCTTAAAACTGCTTATCAAATCTCTTTCAGATTTCGAACATTAGACAACAAAAAGATGAAACGTGTATAGCTTAGCTCACATGGGAACGTTGTTCGCTTTAAATTTACAAGATAAACATATTATCGTCTCAGCATATGGTTGTGATCTAAGATTGTATAAGAACATTTTCAGTCTGGGCATGAAAAGCAAACAACAGAGAGAGTAGTCCGCAGTTCTATTGCCAAACAAAATTCTTTCAGCAGTGTGAAATCATCACTTGTTTTTTGTCACGAACCCCTACCTCGTCGACTGAGTCCGTATCGTATCAGCATACTGATGCTATTTGCAGGACTGGGAGAAGAAGGCGGCTCCTTCACGGTCACGGTCGCCGAGTTTGCTGAAATAAGTTATGGTCAACAGGGGAAGTAGTCTCCTGCGCAGACATTCTTTGGGCTCGTCACGCAATCTTATTCCCCCACATTCGTGGGAGAGGAAGATTGCGAGACGAGCCCAGAGAGCGTCTAAAGGCGGCGAAATACGAGATACAAAAACCCTCAACTTGTCGCGCAACATTGTTGCGTTGCAAGTTTTCGTCGATGTTTCCCGTTTTTCACCTTGCGTGCTCAACTTGATCCGCAACAAAAGCATTTGTTGCGGGTTGAAGAAAGTTGATGCGAAAAGTAGAGCGCGGGTCTACTTTGAGCAACAAATTTTGGCTTTGTTGCTCGTTTTTCATCAAACTCACAACTTGTCGCGCAACAAATCTGCTCGTGCCCTAGCAAATCAACCAATCAGCGCGCCGCATTTCTTCAACCCGCAACAAATGTTTTTGTTGCGGATCAAGTTGAGCACGCAAGGTGAAAAACGGGAAACATCGACGAAAACTTGCAACGCAACAATGTTGCGCGACAAGTTGAGGGTTTTTGTATCTCGTATTTCGCCGCCTTAAGAAGCAGAGATTACAAGTTTAACCCAACAAATCAATGTATTAAGCAATTAGTACATTAGCATAATTATATAAAAGCGTTAGTTAATTGATTGAGTAGTTCATTAAATTCTAATGATCTCTGAGAACAATGGAGGCGTACTCGGCTACTAAGATCGAACGAGTAATCCCTTTTCCAGTAATGGTTCATCTTCAGATTTTCATCAAAAGCTAGGCAGGTGTAGACATATTTTCTATACGGTATGAGGCCAGTATTATATAGGGTGCAAAATTAGCTCAATCGAACCCTTTTTTAAAATTAATTTATTCAAGATGGCGCCAATAAAAGTTCGAGAAATGGTGACGTCACGATTACGCCACAATGACGCCATCCCATAGAGGGGGAGGGGATGCCCCCATGACTTCACATCACGAACTCCACCCACCCCCCACTCTCGCACCCACTCACTTGCAGATACTTGCGCCACCCGAGGGTTTGCCCCCTTCGCCACCTGTGAAGTCATCGTAACGTCATTGGGGCGTCATCATTTCTGGGAACTTTTCTTGGCGGCCATCTTAGATAAATTAAAAAAAGGGATCCGATTTGGCTAATTTGGCACTCTACTTCTAGCGCCGAATGGAAAAGGGTTCGTCATGAAAAAGTCGTGTTGATTTCTGGGCACGAAACGAATTCATTGACTGGATGGAAGTAAAAAATTCAAACTAGAAAACAATTGATCATGCTGAGATTTTGCTTTCATTATGTATAAGAGCAGCTGAAAATTAGTATTCATTCAAAGTTTTGCGCAGAATGGGTCCTTGGTTTTGTGACAGACTACGATTAAATTTTTATGCTTTTGCGTGACGCGGCATTTACATGACGGCCGAGAGAGCTGTCATGTTGGTTAAAAAGTGACTTATTTCGGGGAATTTGGCTATCTGAACAGTTCATGTATTGTGGAAGAATTATTTAAATGTTCTTGAGCTCCTCGAGAGATAAATTCACGGTTCTGCAGCAAAACTCAGTGACCACCAAGTTGGAGCCTATCCGGATGGGCACCAACATGGCGTCTCCATACAAATCTCTAAATTTGGGTAAAACAATTCTCCGCATATCTTGCTTAGGAAAAATTGCTGTGACCTGAATCTTGGTGAGGGGCTTTGCATATTTACCTTCTTTCTACTTCTTTTATTGAACGGTTTTGATTTTTATTTCGATATATTTTGAATGGTGTGATCCTGCAAAACCAGCAATAGCCAATGACAGTCTAGCACTAGTAGAGTCACAGAGGTAGTATTTCACTGTTTTTCGCGCTATAGAAGATTCAATACCTGGGCAAGTCTCACAGCAATCTCCCGGTTTCCGTTGAGGGTTGACACAGGTTATCGTGGGGCATTTAGGAAGGCTACACTCCACTGAGGTGTTCTAAGGAGTAAAACAAAGCAAAATCAGGGTTTCAGTCACAGATAAAGATTTTACCAGCGCAGATAACAAGAAAAAAGACACAGAGACAGACAGACAGAAAGACAGAACATCTAGACACTGTTGAATTCAGTGTCCACGCGGATAGTGAAAATTACAAAACAAGGAAAGCGCTTTCACAGGTTATTTTGATGACCATTTAAAGCGTAACTTGGACTAAGTGCTATTAACTTTCTCTTTCGTAGAGGAGTTCGGGGGGGGGTGGGGGGAGAGGTTGTGACAGAGGGGACGCTCAGGGAATGCCACAAAGCAGAAAAGGCGG
Organism: Platygyra sinensis; assembly: GCA_019787425.1. Classification (NCBI taxonomy): domain Eukaryota; kingdom Metazoa; phylum Cnidaria; class Anthozoa; order Scleractinia; family Merulinidae; genus Platygyra; species Platygyra sinensis. The sequence continues at coordinate 6,547 of JAHPZR010022989.1, read as the reverse complement.
AGACGGCTCTTCGGTTTTGATCGTTTGTCGTCCGCTGCCGACTTTCTATTATCCTCATGTGTAATCTTGTCAAACGCACTTCAAATATTACAGTCTAACGATGTTCATTACGAAGAACCACTAAAAATAAAGTACGTCTTTTTTATGTCCCGATGTAGCAAGCAATTTGTTCCAAAACAGTTAGCTTGTTTCATCCGATGTTTGGTGATAGAATTGGACCTGAACGTTATACCTTGCAAGTGCAGTTAATGCACATGTCGTATCTTGGAGGTCTTCTAGGATGCCATGATTCCATATGATCGTAGTATCTACCCATTGTTTGGCAGCCTATAAGAAAACATACCGATGGAGAAAGGCAATTATCTCGGAAACTGATACTAGAGGATAAAAAGTTATTGACATCAACGCAAAAGGATAAAAAACGAAATATGATTAGGCCATGATCTAGTTAAGAATTAGGCTGGGCTACCGATCTCGAGTTTTCTATAACCAAAGAGTCAACGCGGAAGCATAGCCGAGTTGACTATCATTCACAGACAACGAGGGTGGAGTATAACTGGTTTTTAAAGACCCTCAAAAAATTACAGCACAAAAACTACAATCTGTGCACTAAAAAGAAAAAAAAGCTTGAGAAAAGTCGAAAATCGTGAAAATCACTCACGAGCTTAAAGGCACGTAATTTGCAAGATTTTCGAGTGTCTTTTCATATCCCATCCCACGTGGTCTTTTTGCGCCGGTAGCTCATAGAAAGAGAGGCCTATGGCTTACTGAGAGAACCAGCGTACGATTTGTGGACATCAACATACCCCAATGTATTTCGCAGTGTCGGTAACTTTCTAAAATAAAAAAAAACAAAATTTTAGGAACTTGATAGATTAAGAAATAGAGTCGTATAAAGGGCTGAAAAGGTAACGCATGGGAAGAGGCTTTTGCTTTGTGTCGTGACGCATCCCACTACATTGCGTGACAATGCTGAAGACAACATACGTACGATGTAGAGTGCGTGCATCGTGTGGTCATCAAGCTTTCAAATCCAAAGATTAAAGGGCAGTTAAAGGTTTTATCCTCTTCAGTCCTAAGTACCCACGCGTGGCTTCTAATTATAATATCTGTTTACACGCTTTCAGTCTAATAGCGCCCTTGTTCACCGGACAACAAAGCGACACTATTTGAAAATTATCGTCTCATTAAGCTACATAGTTGAGGTATGATTATGAAGAGCTCATACAAGATCGCGTTTGTCGAAAAGAGATAGTGTCCCACATCAATCTTGTTGACTGTCCTTAAAAGTCATTAGAAAAAAAGTGCTTACTTATACGGGGTAGCTACATTGATTGATCTAGGTGGCCGTCGGGTTCGAACCTAGACACAGTACTGAAAAGTACATGTTGCCCAGACTATCGTTACTACACATTTCGCCTGGCGCCCCGCCCTGGTCGATTGAAAAGTAAGATGAGCGCTTCCATCAAAATCATGGACTGGCGTCCAGTATAACATCATTCGGGAGCGAATATCCAGACCGAAACTTTGAGATGACCAACGGACACATACCTAACTTGACGAGGAAATTAGGCCCTCTTTATTTCTGGCACAACATTAGCTGCATCGGTTTGCTTTTTTATATTTACTCTTTTTATTCGTGACATTGAAAGCATAAAAACTCCACTATGCAGTGTATACGGAGGTTGTTTATGAACCTAATGTAAATCAATATCAGATAAAAATGTAAAATAGTAATGTTTAATGCGACATTACACGTTGTTTGTTTTCTAGCCGTATCGTGACTTTTTTGCCGGATTCTCAGATCATGCGTGACAACGGGTAAACTGCAAGACAACAAGTAGACCCCAATAAAGGTACTTGGGTACGTTGAAGGCAATACGCGAGTAGAGTTAAAATTGCGTCATAGAAAATCCAACGCAAGACAGACTTCGTTGCACGGCTCCAGTGATCGGCTCTGCTAAAAATCATACTGCATCGATAATATGATTAAAAATCGTGACTCTCGCAGCGAAGTGGTCGTCTGACGATCATTAACTGACTCGATTAATTGAGAGACGACGACCAACGCAGACCTCTACAGTTACCAGTTACTAATTCTACAGCGCAGAATTTGAGATTTAATCTGCTTGTTCCAGCTTCGCAAGCTTACGTTTTACAGAGAAGCCTGCTCGACAGGACATACCATGTCTACAACTTCGATATTTTACGCTGCACAAACAGGACAACATGTTCACGTCAGACTTAATGTTTGATGTCACACAAGAAAGGAACGGGGGGAAAACGACAGGGGGAACTGGAACACACGTCTAGGAAAGATGAGAGTTAATGTAAACCAAAGCGTTGACAGAAATATCATGTGGATGCATAGAAAAAAACAAACTGAGACAATAATCAAAACTACTTTGTGGGACACTATTATAAACATAAAAGAGATACGTGCCGACAAACGGTTTATAAAACTGGCTTGAGATAATGGTGTTTACTTCAGTTATCCTCATCGACCTGTGTCCCCCCCCCCCCCCCCCCCCCCGATAATTAAACTGAATGTCATTTATTTATAAGCAACAAGTAAAAGGATTAGAAATTGAAACGGTCGGGATAAAACTGTACGCAAATGCTTCTATTTTGTGCATAATACAGCACTAAAGACTCTTTTTCATAAATGATTATGACCCGGCCAATTCCCACACTTTGCCAATTTTGGCAAAAGTCCACTCACCTCGTTTAGAGCAAAACGTAGAGAAAGTCTTTTTTGGAATTAACGAGTAGCTGTAATAATTATAAATACGAATTTAATAACTGGCCCTAGCCTTTCATCCGGTCAGTAATTTAAATAGCATAGCTACTGTATTTTGTATGAATGTGTAAATGAAACATTTCAGTGCGGTGCTTAAATGACTACATGTCTCCGTACTACTTGAAGAGTGCGGGGCTAAACTGAGTGTTGGCAGACCGGCCTTGTGCATGCCACAGAGTCAACAGATTCCCCAATTGTCTTGAGTTCGAGTATAAGATGGAGGGAATTTGATGAAGAGGAAGCATGACTGAGGGCATTGAAAAATTTGCTTCATTGTAAAAAAATATTCTCGTAACCCGGTTTCCTCGAGAGAAGTCGTTTATTTCGTGTGCAAAACCTATAACTACAAGCGCTATTTGAGTTTCATTGGGTCAGATCCGTGTGATTAACTTCGGTACACTATGAGACGTTACTTGAATAGTCCTGCACAAGTCAAAAGGCAGTTTTCGAGGCAAAAATAACTCTCAAAAGTTTCGAAGCAGCATACAGACGGGCCGGATGGACGAACGTAACAAGAGACGCAATTCATCTTCGCACTACTCTCAAACCAGCTAGGATTATCAAGGCCTCCTCCGACTAAAGGTAACCACAAGCGAAGCTTTTTTTGACATGTAAACTCTAATTATGCAAACTACCGTATCATACGAAACCTTGTTGGTCATAGAGTTATAATAATTCCAAATTGTTTGAGCGATGCAACAATGTTTGTTACTTATTGGGAATAACGAAATTTGGTCGTTCGGTTATTTGCCGCTTTTCGTCTCAGATTTTCAGTTCGACATTTTGTTGATCTCTACATATATACATTCTGTCAGCAGTACATAACTTATATGCTTATCGCTTTTTTACAAAGACGTAGAGAAGTTTACGTTAACAAACCCATTGGCGGCAAGTGCTGCTATAAGATAGAGCAGTAGAGTTTATCGATATGTCTTTGTGTATTTGTGACGAGTTTTCCTAAATGCTGGCTGTCATTTATAAATCGTAACTGTTTTAGGAAGTAGCGATCGGACACTTGTGCCTGAGCAGCCACTTAAGCGGCAACTCAACTTTGAAAGGCCGAGAATTTAGCGGAATTCGGCACTGCAGCCAGATTCGAGTTACAGTTATACTCTAACCGACTATATTAAATCCCAAGATTATAAAGATTAATCCGCAAGTCTATTAATTGTTGTTCGTTTGATATGTATTAAAGTAATGTTTCTAAATCTGCTTAAACATGTTGCAGACATAAATCATGTGTCCCAGCATGTATAACATAGGACGTACGAACCTCAATCCGAAGTAATGATTTCTGTGATCACTGACACCTGGAAATCACAAATTATTTGTACCCTTTCTGACCCAGCAGGTCAAGCGTTGTAAGGACGTTGGACTGCGAGAAATTGGTACGAACGATGATTTTTTTCGATCATAATTATTTACACCCCCCCACCCCTTGAAGATGATAGAGCTTACGTCGACTGTCAGAGAATATTTAGCTAAAAAAAAAAAATAGTGGCGGCGTCACCGAGCTTCGCTTATTGGAATTTGCTATTGGTAGATACCATCGCCCAGATAGAAAAAACCTAAATCTGGAGTAATATCCGGGTCATTGTACGTTGCTGCCTGAAAGGTAAGGGTCCACAGCCCGGGCTGCAAGTCCAAATATATTGCAATTAGAGGATTTGAAGCAAAATGTTCTCTACCAATACTATAGTGTTAACGATGGACCTTAGTAACGTTCAAAGTTTAGTTAGACGTGGAGTGAGGTTCCGTCATGAACAACAACGCTCTCTGCATTTAGAATTTTTTGAAGTTCATTGAATTCGTTCATTAGTCTCACGCGCCTTGCACCGCACTTAGACTGGATTCCAGTGGAATTTCCAGTTCCCGTTTTGGTGAGTTGAGGTTCAGAAATCTTATGAGATTTATTGTTAACGTTCCCCGCACCATTGAGTTTTTTGTTCATTTTTGGACGGACATTTTGCGTGGTAAGCAGAATAATTGTAAACATTAAACTCCACATATTTCTGGAAAAGAGAAAAAGAGTACGAGCTGTCCCATTCCGTCATGTCGATGTTAATTTCGCACACCAACGGAATCACTTAAATCAGACAAGCAAAGCGTCGTAGATTAGACGAAATACAGGCAATCTGCCATTATCCATATGGTTGACCCCCATTTTATAACACATGCCTAGCGCCGGCTCGATGCATGGCACGTGGCATGTCAAGATTCGCACCACCCAGTTGTCCCCTCTCCCATCTCGATGAAACTGGGTTCAAACCCCCCCCACCCTGTCGGAATTTTCGTGATTCAGTGGGTCGCTCGTGTCGTAACTCCTTTGCCAGTTCCATTATGAACATTTTTAGCTTCAATCTTCTCTTTATCTTTTAAGGCCATCCCACCGACAGTACCGTACGTAGTAGTTTTGCAGTCTTTCTTTGTCACCGCTGATACGCCACATTGAAATAGTAATGATGAAATGAAGATAGACGCAGTACCAGGGGTGACTGGATTATTGTATGGCAGAGATACAATTAGCTTGGCGAAATCCGTCCACACTACGATCTAATTGGGTCTGCCACTAGACTGGATCTGTCAGCTGTTCGCGCCCCCCCTAATTTTGTTTCAGCCCGTTGCTAAGGAAGTGTAAATTGCACTGATCCGGGCCGTGATCGAACGATCGAGTCATCATGTCGTGAGCGCTGACCACGAAGACAAACCACTCGACCGGACACTGTGAAACATTCTTACGGACACAACAATTCATTTAATATGATTTAATTACAGTCGTTTATGTTTTTAAAAACTTTAAAAAGAAACCAAGAAACCAAACTTGACTACCAAAAAGAACTTAAAATACTCTACAACTTGAGAGTTGTAAAAACATTACAAAGAATACAGGGTTGTTTCATGTCGGGAAGGAAAGTAGGGTCCCCAACGTGCAATGAGAAAGTTCAAGCTGCCGAAAATATCGTGTCAGAAATGACAACAGACGATAATCACAGTCAAGTTACCTGGTATCGCGCGTATTAGTTCTGTTCTTGTTGACCAAACATCACAGTTGTTTGTTGCTCTAGAAACTCCTTGTGTGCGCAATGTATTTGTCCCAGATAAAATTATCACTGTTGAACTGAAAGAATAGTGAAAACACAACACAGGGTTAGTAGCTTAAATATAGACCCACGTTGGTCGAAAGACTTGGGTGCAGCAATCTCAGCACAATAAGAGTGGAGCGAAAAAATATTATTTATCAAGTTTTTGACTATCTGACTTCGACGCGTGATCTATGAAAGTGCACGCGCTCCACTCAGCAATTAGCTACTTAGTAACGCCGTCAGCTTTTTCCTTTAAGAATTAAAAACTTCTGCCAAACTTGTACAAAATCGATCGGTAGAAAGAATAAGAAACAATCGACAAGAAAGAAACGTTGGTTATGAGTTCAAAGCATTGGCAATTGTTCTAAAGAAACTCATAAATTATTTAACTCAACTGATACCAGTACTGAGAGGAGAGGCGTTACCTTGCCTAAACTTATTCTTAAGTCAAAAAGCCTGACCGCCGCCCGAAATACAACCTAGCACGACAAAGATCTGTTACTCATTCACAGACGCGATGATACAGACGCGAATTTAGACCGCGCACTTCCAAGCTTAACAGGAACTGATCTCTCAGCCCGTTCCGCGGCAAAAGACAGCTAAATTTTGCGTGCAAATGCAGTCGTCTTAAAATTGAATTAATATGGTTTTATGTGACAAAGGT
>JAHPZR010022988.1:0-7500 GCA_019787425.1 Platygyra sinensis | reverse complement strand
ATAAACACTCATGGCGTCAGTAATAGTGTTCTTAATATTAACATCTGCTTTTTGTCAATTGCAAGTTATATTGTAGTTGTTTCTGCAGTGTTGACCTGGGTTATTACGGGAAAGTACTGTAGTCCAACTTGTGTCACCTGCAATACACAATGAAGGTAATAGTCACATATTTTGAAAGTGTGTAATAATGATTTGAAAAAAATTATACATGTATATCTTTACTTTTGCTACCTTTTGCCCTGCCTCCTCCCCAAGCACAATAAAAACAAGCTGCATGACGTCCTTTCCTAAAGGTGGCATCGAAAGAATAGTTGTTGCTCTTGTGAAAAGGGTTTTAGGAGCAAAAAATGTAGTTGTGAATGGCATGCTTTCATGCAAGAAACTTTGAAGTTTATTGAATTGATTCGTTTTATGGAAAAATTTGTTACTACTGAGTTCTGAAATTGAGTGATAAGATCAATTAAGTGCAAAATTGTAAATGTTCATGTGCTCTTGGAATGATTGTCTGTCTGTGAATGCACAAGGCTTGATTTTGCTTCCTTCGTGAATGTTTGGTAGACTTGTTGTGAGTATCTTCATTGCAAAATACTTCCACAACATTGATCGCTGTGACAGACAGAAGTTAACTCTGTAAATTAAGACAATACTTAAAAAATGACACAAAATGGCGAACAGCTTTGGTTTGTGAGTATTCTGTTTTCGGATCATGCATTTCCCGAATGAAAGAATCTAATTAGTGAAATCAAAACTGCTCTCATAGAGATAAGTTGTGAAGAACAAAAACGATAAAACAATGAGGCTTACCTTTGCTTCCAGATGACATGGCTTTCTTCTTCCTCCGGTTGCATTTAAACGATCTGTTCACTTTTTAGATTTTGTGAAATGTTTTGAAGTCCTTGTGATGGCATTGCAATGGAAAACTCTGATTGTTGGATCGTGCATTGATATTCTCCATTGGGCCATTGGATAGGCAATGTCCTGAAAAATGTAAAGTCGTTGTAATTGCTGGCAATTGTTCGCGAGTCAGTTCGACGCAACGCTGTTTGTAAACAAGTCAAGATATATCTTTCAACAGATTTGACAAACAGCAAGTTCAATACAGTATTCTAGCGAACTGACTCGTCTTCGATGGAATCGACTTTTGTCGATCAAAACGACTTCTGTTCGAAACAACCTTCCATCGAACTGATTCGCTAACAAACAGCGTTCGATCGAATGTCTGACAACTCGCCCCCTATATCATACAATCATACAACTCGGCCCCAATCTCGAAGCTTGGTTTTACATGCGAATACGTGAAACAAATAGAAAATCAATAGAGGCCTCGTGTTCAAAGGGGTGCTGCACTTTGAGAATGAAAAAGTAAACTTGGACTGCGTGTTTGAAGCGTGGTTTTCGCATGTGAATGCCAAATACAAAATCAATCGAGACTTCGTGGTCAAAAGCGTTGCTTCACTTTGTGAAAAAAACTATGTTGGATTGTGCGTTTGAAGCTTGCATGACTACACATGTGAATATAAACAACAACAGAATCAATCGAGGCTTCGCGCTCAAAAGCGTTGGTTGACTTTGTGAATAAAAATTATATTGGATTGCTTTTTTGAAGCTTGGCTACACATGTGATTAACAATTACAGAATATATCGAATCTTCGTGTTCAAAAGCGTTGGTTCACTTTGTGAATAAAACTTATGTGGGATTGCGTGTTTGGAGGGTGGTTTCGCACATGAATAACAAGTACAACATCAATGTCATCATCGTGTTATTCTTTTCACAAGTGTGTTTCGCTTTTGTTGTTTGTGTTTTAAATTTTTTTTAACACCGGCCACGACACGCTTACAATAAAACTAAACATGAGCGTGCAATAAACTAAACTTGACCGAGCAATAAACTAAATCAGGGTACATGTATTGGATTGATCAACATTTTTTCGTTCATGCAAGGACATAATTATAAGAAACCAATTCATCGCAAAGAAATGGTGTTTGCGTTGTGCTCAATGCAATTGCCTATTGAAAATTTTGAAAGTTCTTTTGCGCTTGTCTTTTAATGCCGCGTTAATTTAACAAAGCGACTGTAACCCCAAATAAAGATTTGTATTTTAACACCGCCCACGGAACGCGTGCAATAAACTAAACATCAGCATGCATCGAGTCTAAGGTTTATTATTGTGAAGTCAATTCCCAACACAATAACTTTTGGTATTTTTGTTTATTCGCTTGCAGAGCTGTAGTATTTGTCATCATTTTCTCTTATATTGAAACAAGCTTTGCTTCAATTAGACGTACCTTTGGTTTCGATCGAATGAACAACCTTCGATCGAACTTACGCGATTTCTGACAGATGCGTAGAAATGAAGTCTACGAGTCCTCAGCGTTCGCTTAAAATGATCAACTGAAAGGTTCGAAGTGAAGGCAAAGAAGTGGTTAGGAAATAAAGGTGTCCGGTCGTTTCGATACAAGTCGTTTCGATATACATCTTAAGTCGAATCGATATAAACTGAAGTCAATGCGATACAACCTCCATTTACCTAAACTATAGTTTTTATTTGCCTACGGGCTTTTCTCCGTTGAAACGAAAGATACCCTGCAGCCATAGCACGCAAACAAGACCAGATCAACTTTCATACAAGGTTTATTAATCGAGAATAGAGTTTTTACTCGACAAAGAAGGAAATTGAGTAGGACCAGGAAACAAAGACAGTTAAGCTCACAAGCTGACCCCGCGAGAGATAATTGAACTTGAAGTCATAGAAGTTGAAGTCGCGTTAGTTGAAAACACAATACCACACAAGCATGAAGCGTTCTCATGAGGCTTGACATTAAATTTCTCGAGAATGCTTGGAGAAATGAAGTACAGTGAGAAGATTTTTAGTAAATACTTTTTGCATTTATTGTTCGAACTTTCAGCGGTATCCGTCTTCAAACACATGCATTCGGACATTTCTTCTAGTTTACTTTTGCTACGAGGACTACGAAAACGACTTAAGATGTGTATCGAAACAACCGTAAACCGAAGTAAACAAAGGCTAGTTTTGTTAGAGATGCGCGAACGCAGGCTGAAGGTCTAGCTGGCAGAAGAACACATGTTTATGTCTTTCTGGTTTGAAAACAAACCGTTTGAAAGCGCTTCTTTGTTTACAAATTTTTGTAACTGCGGTGTCATTGAAGGAAGTTTATGCACGAACTAAAAGGTCGCTGAGTCATGTTTCCTTCCTCCTTCCCGAGTAACACAAGAGATCACGTCGTAACGGCAAAGTTTCATTACGGCAAGGCTAAAATGTTATCGTTGTAATTGAATGCAATTGTCGAATGAACAACGGAGTTTTTTGAATCAGACTATGGATAGTTGTGGGATTTTAAATTGATGATTTTCTAACGAAACAAGTCAATTGCATCGCGAGCAAGTGTTTAAATGTTTTCAAGTCGTTCAAATAACACGCGCTTTCAGTGTTTCTTGCTAAAGCGAAATCTTTGTTGATGAGATCTCTGGACATGCCATAAGAATAGACAATTTTTGGGATTGCTGGTGGAAGAAAAGGCAAATAAATTGTAATTACTTACCCACACATGGCTAAAGAAGCCTGTGAATATTTCATGGTTCCCGATTGATTTGCGTGTGGTCAAGAAGCTTTTGATTTCCATGAATTAAGAGCGCGTGCCGCGTGTGATGTGACGAAGGTTCCAGAGCATCTCGGAAGAGTGTTTTGCTAAAAGCAATCAAGCAAGCCAGCAGAATGGCGTTAAAGAACCCGCCACGGCGGGATGGCCCCCCACAAAGAGCCGTTTAAAGTCATGTGACACCCCAAAGTGTGACACCCCAGGGTGTCACAAAGGCCCAGGCCCCTAAAAGTGCAACTGCTCTAAGGCCAGGTGGCATAGTCCATCTTTTTCACAGTTCGTTTGTCCAGCGGTAAACCTCATACGCATGCACAGATAAAGTAAAAAATTAATGACATGAACCACATGGATAAGAAAAAAAGACAAAAGAAACATATATATAGATCACTTCGAGAGGAGGTGGGTGGGGTGGCAGGTTTTTTGAGTATGACGGAGTGTGAACCACAACCTTTAGGGTTTGGTAGGGTTGGTAGGGTTTGGTAGGGTTTGGTAGGGTTTGGTAGGTTTGGTAGGGTTTGGTAGGGTTTGGTAGGGTTTGGTAGGGTTTGGTAGGGTTTGGTAGGGTTTGGTAGGGTTTGGTAGGGTTTGGTAGGGTTTGGTAGGGTTTGGTAGGGTTTGGTAGGGTTTGGTAGGGTTTGGTAGGGTTTGGTAGGGTTTGGTAGGGTTTGGTAGGGTTTGGTAGGGTTTGGTAGGGTTTGGTAGGGTTTGGTAGGGTTTTGGTAGGGTTTGGTAGGGTTTGGTAGGGTTTGGTAGGGTTTGGTAGGGTTTGGTAGGGTTTGGTAGGGTTTGGTAGGGTTTGGTAGGGTTTGGTAGGGTTTGGTAGGGTTTGGTAGGGTTTGGTAGGGTTTGGTAGGGTTTGGTAGGCAAATAAAAACTATAGTTTAGGTAAATGGAGGTTGTATCGCATTGACTTCAGTTTATATCGATTCGACTTAAGATGTATATCGAAACGACTTGTATCGAAACGACCGGACACCTTTATTTCCTAACCACTTCTTTGCCTTCACTTCGAACCTTTCAGTTGATCATTTTAAGCGAACGCTGAGGACTCGTAGACTTCATTTCTACGCATCTGTCAGAAATCGCGTAAGTTCGATCGAAGGTTGTTCATTCGATCGAAACCAAAGGTACGTCTAATTGAAGCAAAGCTTGTTTCAATATAAGAGAAAATGATGACAAATACTACAGCTCTGCAAGCGAATAAACAAAAATACCAAAAGTTATTGTGTTGGGAATTGACTTCACAATAATAAACCTTAGACTCGATGCATGCTGATGTTTAGTTTATTGCACGCGTTCCGTGGGCGGTGTTAAAATACAAATCTTTATTTGGGGTTACAGTCGCTTTGTTAAATTAACGCGGCATTAAAAGACAAGCGCAAAAGAACTTTCAAAATTTTCAATAGGCAATTGCATTGAGCACAACGCAAACACCATTTCTTTGCGATGAATTGGTTTCTTATAATTATGTCCTTGCATGAACGAAAAAATGTTGATCAATCCAATACATGTACCCTGATTTAGTTTATTGCTCGGTCAAGTTTAGTTTATTGCACGCTCATGTTTAGTTTTATTGTAAGCGTGTCGTGGCCGGTGTTAAAAAAAATTTAAAACACAAACAACAAAAGCGAAACACACTTGTGAAAAGAATAACACGATGATGACATTGATGTTGTACTTGTTATTCATGTGCGAAACCACCCTCCAAACACGCAATCCCACATAAGTTTTATTCACAAAGTGAACCAACGCTTTTGAACACGAAGATTCGATATATTCTGTAATTGTTAATCACATGTGTAGCCAAGCTTCAAAAAAGCAATCCAATATAATTTTTATTCACAAAGTCAACCAACGCTTTTGAGCGCGAAGCCTCGATTGATTCTGTTGTTGTTTATATTCACATGTGTAGTCATGCAAGCTTCAAACGCACAATCCAACATAGTTTTTTCACAAAGTGAAGCAACGCTTTTGACCACGAAGTCTCGATTGATTTTGTATTTGGCATTCACATGCGAAAACCACGCTTCAAACACGCAGTCCAAGTTTACTTTTTCATTCTCAAAGTGCAGCACCCCTTTGAACACGAGGCCTCTATTGATTTTCTATTTGTTTCACGTATTCGCATGTAAAACCAAGCTTCGAGATTGGGGCCGAGTTGTATGATTGTATGATATAGGGGGCGAGTTGTCAGACATTCGATCGAACGCTGTTTGTTAGCGAATCAGTTCGATGGAAGGTTGTTTCGAACAGAAGTCGTTTTGATCGACAAAAGTCGATTCCATCGAAGACGAGTCAGTTCGCTAGAATACTGTATTGAACTTGCTGTTTGTCAAATCTGTTGAAAGATATATCTTGACTTGTTTACAAACAGCGTTGCGTCGAACTGACTCGCGAACAATTGCCAGCAATTACAACGACTTTACATTTTTCAGGACATTGCCTATCCAATGGCCCAATGGAGAATATCAATGCACGATCCAACAATCAGAGTTTTCCATTGCAATGCCATCACAAGGACTTCAAAACATTTCACAAAATCTAAAAAGTGAACAGATCGTTTAAATGCAACCGGAGGAAGAAGAAAGCCATGTCATCTGGAAGCAAAGGTAAGCCTCATTGTTTTATCGTTTTTGTTCTTCACAACTTATCTCTATGAGAGCAGTTTTGATTTCACTAATTAGATTCTTTCATTCGGGAAATGCATGATCCGAAAACAGAATACTCACAAACCAAAGCTGTTCGCCATTTTGTGTCATTTTTTAAGTATTGTCTTAATTTACAGAGTTAACTTCTGTCTGTCACAGCGATCAATGTTGTGGAAGTATTTTGCAATGAAGATACTCACAACAAGTCTACCAAACATTCACGAAGGAAGCAAAATCAAGCCTTGTGCATTCACAGACAGACAATCATTCCAAGAGCACATGAACATTTACAATTTTGCACTTAATTGATCTTATCACTCAATTTCAGAACTCAGTAGTAACAAATTTTTCCATAAAACGAATCAATTCAATAAACTTCAAAGTTTCTTGCATGAAAGCATGCCATTCACAACTACATTTTTTGCTCCTAAAACCCTTTTCACAAGAGCAACAACTATTCTTTCGATGCCACCTTTAGGAAAGGACGTCATGCAGCTTGTTTTTATTGTGCTTGGGGAGGAGGCAGGGCAAAAGGTAGCAAAAGTAAAGATATACATGTATAATTTTTTTCAAATCATTATTACACACTTTCAAAATATGTGACTATTACCTTCATTGTGTATTGCAGGTGACACAAGTTGGACTACAGTACTTTCCCGTAATAACCCAGGTCAACACTGCAGAAACAACTACAATATAACTTGCAATTGACAAAAAGCAGATGTTAATATTAAGAACACTATTACTGACGCCATGAGTGTTTATCAGCCACCAAAAATAATATCAAAAGACTTCGACATACAAACTGGCTTCAACAACACAAGCACCCTTAAGACTTCACAGAATTGATGTGAGATTGATAAACGCATGTGGAATACTCCTGCTTACAAAGGGAACAAGACACTTTTAACACTTGTGTCAGCTGCTACTTGAGGTGTTAAAACTCTTTCTTGGCAAAATACATTACTCACAAGCATATAAAATGACTCTCCAAACTGCAAATATCATTACATAGTAAGAAACACTCTAAACCTTCAGCCATGTAGGTTTCTTAAAGTCAACAACAACACAAGTCAAATCCAGCTGAATTCACTACATGTTTGATTTCCGCTCATTGCAACGGAGCATCAATAAGCGTGGTTTGAGCGGCCACTGCTCTTTGTTCCTGACAGCATTTAACACAGGTAATCTTTCTTAAAGCCAAGATTCCTACGGTGATTTATATCATTCGCC